>CM043702.1:103389087-103439087 GCA_023935145.1 Bretschneidera sinensis
AAATGAATCAACTTAAGCTCGAATATATCAGACATGTAAAACCAATCACTCCATTTAGCAACTTCTTTAATTTGACTTTAAAGCATTTAAACCAAGTAAAGCTCCTGCATTGAAAAAGAGATCGTTCAAAGGAACACTTTTCGTTTGTGGCAGGGAACAATCCTTCGCAACAGCTTCCACCATTTTATATATCACGTATAAACAGACCCCTTTCTTGGAATCTTAGGAGGAATTATGAACATGGACAGTTTGTAACATTAAAAGCAATTTCCTCAATCACTTCCTTTCTTTTTTTTTAAAAAAAAAATTACATTAACAATGGAACTCACAAATTGAGAATGAAAGCATGTTCCATTTCACCAGTTATAGCCATACCAGAAATCCAGACAGCCCCACACTTATTTCTTGCACACCCATACATATCATAATGATTGGCGTCGTTGGCATTTGGTCTATCTGATTGTCCAAACTTTGAATACTGGCCCTCATCTCTTGTTGAAATTGCAAAGTATTAGAGGCAAAAGACTTAACTATATCTTCTAAAGACATACCAGAATTAGAAGTTTGGCCAGGTTGTTGTCTAGGGGGGTATGGCTGCTTATATTGCTGGCAACATGGGCGGTTTTGAGTCATGGGATGATTTACTTGTAGATTCCCATAGCTAAGATTGGGGTGATCCCTCCATCCCGAGTTATACGTGCTCGAATAGGGATCATACTTCCTTTGCAGTTGTCCAGGAAAACCACCCGCTGCATTCACTTGCTCAATGGGCTCCTTTTGAAGAGTTGGGCACATATTGGTTGGATGCCCTACTACCGAACAAATCCCATAAGCCTTCGCCGTTTGCATATTACTTATAGCCATTTGACGAACAAGAGAAGTTAGACTCGCAAGTTATTATTCAAGGGAGGGAATATTTATCTCATTAACATGCTTTGATGGAGGGTCAAGCCTAGTGCCAAATTGTTGAGAATTGGCCGCCATATTTGCAATCAAGTTTCTCGCAGCCTCGGGAGTTTTATCCACCAAAGCTCCTCCATAGTGGCATCAATCATGCTCTTATCAGTGGGTAGAAGGCCCTCATAGAAATACTGGATAAGTAGCTGCTCACTAATTTGATGATAGGGGCAGCTTGCACATAATTTCTTGAAACACTCCCAATATTCGTGTAGGGATTCTCCGTTGTGCTGCTTTACACCACAAATTTCTTTTTGAATGTTGGTGATTATGCCCAAAGAATAACACGGTAGTTGTAGCACAGCTTTGGGGTATCGATTCCACAGAGAGACAAATTTAACGAATAGTAGAAGGAACAAAGAAACTAAAGAAAAATATTAAATGATTAATGGAGAACAAAGATTAATTTTAAATGCAAATTAAAGTGAAGCAAAGTGACTAACGAAGAAAGTACTCAAATTTGACAAACAGTAAAGCGTCGGGAATCCCTTGCACAAATGTGGTATTTTAATTATTCTTAATTCATTGAATAACTCAATTGAGAACTCAATTCCTAAAATTCCCAATCGGAAGGTATAGATTTATAAACCAAGATTAAACCAAATGTAACCCTTTGAAAAATCATTCACCACTTTTAAAATACGTAAATTATTATCACTATTGAGAAAATCCAACGCGACAATATACTTAAGAAGCGATATTGCAGCAAAGAATTAAATAAATATAGATAAATAATTGATTCAAACATAATCAAAGAGCTAATCCATGCAATAGAGAAAGCATGACCGAATCCATAAACAAAATAAATTCTATTATTATTCGGAGAAGAAAACATCACCAATGAATTAAGAATGATAAAACAAAAGAGTTTTAGTAATTGAACATCAAATACATAAATTAAAAAATAAACAAAAATACCATCTACTGTGCAAGTTCATCCTTAGCTCCACTTGAGAATTTAGTTACCCATAAATATAATGGAAAAAAAAACTGAAAGGAAAAATTAAGCAAACATTAAAGTGTTAAACTTAAAAGAAATAAATTAAAACTAACAATACATGGAGAGAGAAATTCCACCCGCAGTTGCTGTGCGGTGCTTCCCCTGATTGGTAGCAAAATCCTCCAGATTGCACCCCTTAGTAGCAAAGCCTTCGAGATTGCACACCCTTGGTCGCAAATCCTCCGAGATTGCATCCCTTGGTAGCAAAGCCTCCGAGATTGCACACCCCTTTGATGAAGTGAAATGGGGCTTTTATAGCAGAACTCCACGAGTGCAGTATGTTTCCAATCCGATGTCGGATGTCGGATATAGAATATATTTCCAACCGATGTGGGATGTGGGATCTAAGCCTTCATATGCCCTTCAAAACTTTTGCCTATGCTGAAATCACGCACAGCCTGACCTTTGTCTACTAAAACGGCCATAACTTTCTCTAGAAAAATTATATTTATCAGCTGTAAAATTCTCCAGAAAATAGACATCCGGATCTTTCAAAGAATATATGGCTCATCTCTTGTTTCTTCCTGAATCATTACAGTTTAATCCGCAAAATTCACTTCTGCCACGCTAAAATCACGCACTGCCTGACCTTTGTCTACTAAAACTACCATAACTTTATCTACAAAAATCATATTTACGAGCCATAAATTCCTCAGAAAATAGACATCTGGATCTTTCCAAGCATATATGGCACATCTTCTGGTTCTTCTTGAATCAATAAAGTTTAATCTGCAAAAATGACTGATTTGTACAGGCAATTCTGGAAATTTAGTGAAACTCCTTTCCAAGTGCTTGTAAACCTATAGAACAACGAAAAAAACAACTCAAAGTAACAAATTCCTAAGCTAAAAAATGTAAATTAAGGGGCCAAAATATGCAATATTTGGCACTCATCAAATACCCTCAAACTTAAATTTTGCTAGTCCCTTAGCAAAACAAAATAAAAAAAAAACAAAATGAAAAACAAAGACCATAAAGATAAGTTCATCACTCATGGTATCCTAAAAGTTAGGTATCACACAAAACCATGATATTCATTCATGAGTAAGCTTAAAATATAAACCCATCTTCACAATGAATAGGAATTTTAAAATCTAATTACTTACAAAAGGTAGACTAAGGTATCACAAGTCTAACTTAGTGTAAGGTGAATTAGCATATAAAGATTAGGCTTCCAAATAACTTCAATGTGCAATGTCTCCATGTCTCAAGATTCACATAATTTCTCATCAGAATGAACAATGATGGCATAGTTTTATTTTCTTCTCTCTTTTATTGTAAGGCTTGGCTATGTTTAGTTCCCTTAAGCTTTCCAATTGAACCATGTAGCAAGTGTTGAGTCAATGACTCTCAAACCATATGGTTTTATGGCATTAGGTGTAAAGACACCCCTAAGGACTTACTAACTCGAGTAAAAAAGGCTACGAAACTAAACTAGCCTTAATACTACCAAGCAAATTTCCCACCTTTTGACATGAACACTCACTGCTTACTGAGGCAAGAGGTCCAGTTACTCAATGGAAAGTTTCTCAATGATCATTATGAATAAAATTCCCACCTTTTGACGTGAACACTCACTACTTATTGAGGCAAGAGGTCTAGTTACTTAGTGGAAAGTTTATTAATGGTCATCATGAGCATTTTTCTCTTTTTGTGCAAATTTTTTTATAATTTTTATATATACTTTTCTATGCCAAAGTGTTTATCCAACAAGTCATCCAGTTTCAGTTAAGCCATGGAAACATACACATTAAAATCACATGTCATACCTCACACTATTTTGTGGTAATGTCCTTGTGTCAAATTAGATCAAACATGTGAATTCTAAAATGCCTAAAGTAAGTAAAAAAATTTTAAAACTCTATCATCAATCATGTGTTCAAGATTTTAAGCTCACCAATGACATCACATCACATTATTTGTTTAGATCGACCAAAATTTCAAAACAATCATAAACATGCATTTATCTTTTCAATAATATATAAAAAAACTGGGACAAAGTGTGTGTGAATGTGTCTCCCATACCCTAAACTTAAAGTACACAGTGTCCCCAATGTGTGAATAACATGGAAAGAGCTTACCTGGGAGATGGAGAACTAGCTGGGCTGGCATGGCTCATAGCACACCTCCAAACTTGAACTGATGCACACAATGTCCCTAAAAAAGAAATACTAAGGTAATACTGGAAAACAAAAAAATATTAAAAATAATCAGTAACAAGAAATATGAAAAACAATAAAAACAAAAGGATATGTTGTGGGGTGCCTCCCACGAGTGCTAAGTTTAACATCTTCAGTCAGACTCAAGTGTCACCTGGACTAATGAAAACTTGCTTTAAACCCTTAGGCAGAGGCTTCAATTCAACTTTGGGTTCTTCCACACTTGAAGGAATTTGTTTTGCACTTCTCTCAACCAACTCCTCAAACTTCAGTTGCCTTGCTCGAGTGTCATAATCCTGAGTTCTATCAAAAATAGCATAAACATCAACTACATCACATGGATCATTGATATAATCAAACTCATAATTAACAAGAAAATACTTAAGGGGATCAAAATCATGAGCTATAGAAACTCCCCTATCCATGAGTGAGTCAATCATGTATGCATGATGGCTCTCATCATCATCTTCTCGTTGTTTTACAATATGGAAGATATTCACCTCGAGGGTCATGTTTCCAAAAGACGGCTTCATGAACCCATTCCTGTAATTAATAAGAGTATTAGCAATGGCAAGGAACGACCTACCTAAAATCAAAGGAATTTTACAACAACAGAGCTAGTGTCAAGGATTAGGAAATCAACAGGATAATAAAATTTGTCAATTTTAATTAGGGCATCCTCTACCACACCCCGGGGTACTTTGACTGAATGATCAGCCAATTGCAATACCATAGTGGTTGGTTTGATTTCTTCCAACCCCAACTACAAATAAATAGAATATGACATTAGATTCACACTAGCTCCTAAATCTAGCAAAGCTTGCCCAAACTCATGATTTTCAATGATGTATGCAATGGTTAGACAACTAGGATCCTTGTACTTAGGAGGAATTCACTGCTCAATTAGAGCACTAACTTGCTCTATCAGGAATGCTGTCTTCTTCACATGGTGTTTTCTCTTAACTGTGCACAAATCCTTAAGAACTTTTGCATAAGTAGGAACTTGTTTAATCACATGTAAAAGAGGAAGATTGATTTTTACTTGCCGTAGATTCTCTAGGATTTCATAGATCTGATCCAGAGTTCACTTGCTTGATTTTAAATCTTGAGGGAATGGTACCTTAACGAGACTCTTTGTCACCTCAGGTTCTTTGGGCAGCTCGACATCACTACTATCTTGACCCTTTTCCACATCCTCTGATTTGTTCGTTGTTGGGATGTGTAATGACTTACCACTTCGTGTCACAATGGCATTCACATCCTTCAAATTATTTTGCTCCATGTGTTGACCATGAGGTGTGGACTAAGCTTGAGAAGGGAACTTACTTCGCTCATTAACACTCAAGGAGCTGATCATTTTGGACACTTGGCTCTTTATCTCATTATTTTCTTCAACAACTTGCTTAATCAACGATTCACATATTTGGTTAGTCTTACCCTGTGCTTCAATAAAAGCATGCAAAGTGTCTTCTAAAGAAATCCTAGAAGATGCAGGTGCATGATATGGTGCAGGATGTGATCTAGGGGGTTGTGCAGGCAGCTGGTTTTCAGACTTTCAGCTAAAATTGGGGTGATTGCGCCACCCCGGATTATAGGTATCAGAGAAAGGTGAAAAAGGCTTCTTGTACATACCTAAGGCATTACATTGTTCCTTATGCATCCCTCTCATCTTAGCAAATGTGGCACACTCTTGAGCAAGATGATCTACCCCACCACACACAAAACATGGTCCAAAAGACTCTGCATGATTAGCTATGTATGTTAGCTTTAAGTCCTTAGTCTTTAACATATCTAGCTCCCTAGTGAGCATCTCAACCTTAGCCTTTAGGTTATCCTCTTCCCTGAGATGGTAAATTCCACCACCATTTAGGTTTACTGCAGGGCGTGACCTATTTGTGCTCTCAGTAGCACTAGGTTCAGTCCAAGTGTGAGCTTTTTCAGTAAGCTCATTGAGGTATTCTATGGCCTCATCAAGATCTTTCTGTAAGAACTCGCCATTACACATCATCTCCACAAATTGGCGCTATCTAGGTGTAAGTCCCTCATAAAAATAGCTCACTAAGCCCCAATTCTCATACCCATTATGAGGACACAATACTGAACAACTCCTTAAATCTCTCCCACGACTGATACAAAGTCTCACTGTCCTTTTGTGCAAAGGTAGAGATTTGCCTTTTTAAAGTGTTGGTCTTATGTTGAGGAATGTATTTATTAAAGAAAACCTGAGTCATCTCATTCCACGACCCAATAGATTGTGGTCTCAGTGAGTATAGCCAACTCTTAGATCTATCCTTTAAAGAGAAAAGAAAGAACTTAAGTCTCACATTGTCATCAGTTGCATTTTGACTATGAAAAGTCGCAACTACTTCCTCAAACTCCCTAATGTGCACATACGTGTTTTCATTTTCCAAGCCATGAAACGTAGGGAGTAACTGTATCATCCCTGTTTTAAAATTCATTTAGCCAGTATTAGCAGGAAACATGATGCATAATGGTGTGGCTATGTGTGTAGGGTGGAGGTAATCTTGAAGGGTCCTAGTGGGTTGATCTCCATGTTCACTTATTTCTTCAGGACTAGATGGATTGTCAAATAAATGATTTAAAAAGTTTGATTCTGACTCTAGCACATGCTTACAAGCAAATCTACCCAAAGTGTCTCTATATATGAGCATGCAAGGTCACAAAATAATAAAACTTCTATAAAAAGAAATAAGAGAAAAAGAAAAAAATAATGCAGCAAGCTAAAAGAAGGAATGAAGTAACGCCTTTACAAACTGCTGAAAAGAAAACTATCTAGCAATTCTTCTACCGTCTCCCTGGCAACAGTGCCAAAATTTGATTATGCCCAAAGAATAATGTGGTAGTTGTAGCACAGCTTTGGGGTGTCGATTTTAGAGAGAGACAAATTTAAAGAACAGTAGAAGGGACAAAGAAACTAAAGAAAAATATTAAATGATTAATGGAGAACAAAGATTAATTTTAAACGCAAATTAAAGTGAAGCAAAGTGACTAACAGAGAAAATACTCAAATTTGACAAATAGTAAAGCGTCAGGAATCTCTTGCACAAATCTAGTATTTTAATTATTCTTAATTCATTGAATAACTTGATTGGGAACTCAATTCCCAATTAGAAGGTGTAGATTTATAAAGCAAGATTAAACCAAATGTAACCCTTTGAAAAATCATTCACCACTTTTAAAATATGTAAATTATTATCACTATTAACAAAATCCAACGACGACAATATGCTCAGAAAGCGATATTGCAGCAAAGAATTAAATCAATATAGATAAATAATCGATCCAAACATAATCAAAGAGCTAATCCATTCAACAGAGAAAACATGACTGAATCCATAAACAGAATAAATTCTACTATTATTCGATGAAGAAAACATCACCAATGAACTGAGAATGATGAATTTAGTTACCCATAAATATAATGACAACAAAAATCTCAAGGGAAAAATTAGAGCAAACATTAAAGTGCTAAAATTAAACTTTAAAACTTAAAAGAAATAAATTAAAACTAACAATACATGGAGAGAAAAATTCCACCGGCAGCTGTTGTGCGGTGCTTCTTACGATTGGTAGCAAAATCCTCCAGGTTGCACCCCTTAGTAGCAAAGCCTCCGAGATTGCACACCCTTGGTAGCAAATCCTCCGAGATTGCACCCCTTAGTAGCAAAGCCTCTGAGATAGCACACTGCCTTTGATGAAGTGAAATGGGGCTTTTATAGGGGAACATCATGAGTGCAATGTGTTTCCAATCCGATGTGGGATGTGGGATATAGAATGTGTTTCAACCGATGTGGGATGTGGGCTTTAAGCCTTCATATGCCCTTCAAAACTTCTGCCCACACTGAAATAACGCACAACCTGACCTTTGTCTACTAAAACTGCCATAACTTTCTCTAGAAAAATCATATTTACGAGCCGTAAAATTCTTCAGAAAATAGACATCCAGATCTTTCTAAGCATATATCGCAGTAAAATCTTCTAGATTGCACCCCTTGGTAGCAAAGCTTCTGAGATTGCACACCCTTGGTAGCAAAGCCTCCGAGATTGCACCCCTTTGTAGGAAAGCCTCTGAGATTGCACACCCCTTTGATGAAGTGAAATGGGGCTTTTATAGGGGAACTCCATGAGTGCAATGTGTTTCCAATCCAATGTGGGATGTGGAATATACAATGTGTTTCCAACCGATGTGGGATGTGGGATTTAAGCCTTCACATGCCCTTCAAAACTTCTACCGACACTGAAATCACGCACAACCTGACCTTTGTCTACTTAAACTGCCATAACTTTCTCTAGAAAAATCATATTTATGGGCTGTAAAATTCCCCAGAAAATAGACATCCGGATCTTTCCAAGCATATATAGTTCATCTCCTGGTTCTTCCTGAATCAATACAGTTTAATCTGCAAAACTGACTGATCTGTACGGGCAATTTTGGCAATTTAGTATAACTCCTTTCCAAGTGCTTGTAAACCTGTAGAACAATGAAAAAAACAACTCAAAGTAAGCTAACAAATGTAATTTAAGGGGCCACAATATGCAATATTTGACACTCATCAGTTGGCCACCCTTGAAGCTGGGAAATATTTCTCCAAAAACAACTTCTTCATCTCGTTCTATGTGATAATACTCTCGGAGGGTAGATAATAGAGGTAATCCTTATTTTAAATTACTCGCAAGCGCACAAGTCATTTGCAATATAGTGTTGTGCAAGTGCGAGGTCAAATCCACAGGGAATTGCGTTGTGAAGATATTTTTATCTAAACTAAACCTATTTTAACCTAGTTCCAAGTTTTGAATTGTCTTTTGCAAAACAAATATAAATTAAACTAAATTGATTTAAAAACTAATGATAAAAACACTAAGGTTTCTGAATCCACCCCACCAAAGTAAAGCATATATCTTCATGTTCTATATAAAAATAATCTATCAAAACATTCCATGAATCCAACTTTAAACAAATAACAACAAATATCCCAATTAAACCAAAACAATCCAATGTATCCACTTTTAACAAATCACAAAGGATATCCAATTTAATAAAAAACGATTAGATGTATCCATAAGACGAAACACACAAAATATCCAACAGAACAATTTAAACACAATCAATCATAAGATTTCACTCAAATAATTGAACAGAACATTTATACTAAAAAAAATCAGAATTGTATAAACAAATCTGAAAATATTATGCCAAACAACGGCGAGGCTTCATCTTCAACCTTAGAAGATTTTAGCCACTCATAATAATGAAACTAAAGTTCACAATAACAGTGCTAAACATAAAACTTTAAAACTAACAAAAGCAGTAAATTAAAAACTGACTATATATGAGGAGAAATTCCACTCGCTGTTGGGCGACGCTTCCCTTCATGGTAGCAAAGCCTTCGAGATCCACCAGAATGCTAGTAGAAGTCTTCCGGATTGCACCAAAATGGCACTTGGATTGCTCACTAAAGATGAAGTGAAGAGGGGCTTATATACGGAAACATCACAAGTGGAATATGTTTCCAATCCGATGTGGGATACTGCAGATTCCAGCTTTTGCTCTTTGACCTTTGTCTACTAAAACTGCCATACGTTTCTCTAAAAAAATCATTTTATTGATCCGTGAAATTCCCCAGAAAATAGACATCTGGATCTTTCCAAGCATATATGGCTCATCTCCGGGTTCTTCTTGAATCAATACAGTTTAATCCTCAAAAATGGCTGATCTGTCACGCTGAATTCATGCACAGCCTGACCTTTGTCTACTAAAACTGCCATAACTTTCTCTAGAAAAATCATTTTATTGATCCGTAAAATTCCCCAGAAAATAGACATCTGGATCTTTCCAAGAATATATGGCTCATCTCTTGGTTCTTCCTGAATCAATACAGTTTAATCCTCAAAAATGGCTGATCTGTACGAGCAATTCTGGCAATTTAGTGAAACTCTTTTCCAAGCTTGTAAACCTGTAAACCTGTAAAACAACGAAAAACAACTCAAAGTAACAAATTCCTAAGCTAACAAATGTAAATTAAGGGGCTAAAACATGCAATATTTGGCACTCATCAAGTACCCCCAAACTTACATATTGCTAGTCCCATAGCAATACGAAACTAAAAACTAAATGAAAAACAAGGAACATAAAGATAAGTTCATCACTCATGGTATCCAAAAATTTAAGGAGCACACATCACCATGATATTCATTCATGAGCAAGCTTAAAATGATAAACTCACCTTCGTAATGAATAGAAATGTTAAAAATCTATTTACTTACAAAAGGTAGGCTAAGACATCACAAGCTTGAATCATTGTAAAGTGAATTAGCATATACAGATAAGGTTTCCAAATAACTTCAATGTACAATGTCTCCATGTCTCAAGATTCACAGAATTTCTCATCAGAATGAACAACGATAGCATAGTTTTGTTTTATTTATTTTTATTATAAGGCTCTGCTATGTTTAGTTCCCTTAAGCTTTCTAATTGACCCATGTATCGAGTGTTGGGTCAATGACTCCCAAACCAGATGGTTTTAGGGCATTAGGTGTAAAGACACCCCTAAGAACTTACTAACTCGAGTCAAAAAGGCTACAAAACTAAACTAGCCTTAATGCTACCAAGCAAAATTTTCAACTTTTGACGTGAACACTCACTGCTTACTAAGGCAAGAGGTCTAGTTACTCAGCGGAAAGTTTTGTAATGATCATTATGAATAAAATTCCCACCTTTTGATGTGAACACTCACTGCTTACTAAGGTAAGAGGTCCAGTTACTCAGTGAAAAGTTTATTGATGATGATCATTATAAATACTAGTAGTATTATTTGTTATTTTTCTTTTTTTTATTCTTTTCAATGCCCAAGTGTTAATCTCACAAGTCATCCAGTTTCAGTTAAGTCATGGAAACATGCACATTAAAATCACATGTCATACCTCACACAATTATGTGCTAATGTGCTCGTATCAGATTAGATCAAACTGGTGAATTCTTAAATGCCTAAAGTAAGTAACAAAGTTTTAAAACTCTATCAACAAATCATGTGTTCACAATTTTAAGCTCACCAATGACACAAATCACAGTATTTGTTTAGATCAACTAAAATTTCAAAATAACATGAGTATGCATTTACCTTCTTTTTTTTTTAATGAAGAAAAACAACAAAAAAATTAGGACAAAGTGTGTGTAATGTGTCTCCCATACCCCCAAACTTAAATTGCACATTGACCCCAATGTATAAATAATATGGAAAGAGCTGACCTGGGATATGCAGAACTATTTGGACTAGTATGGCTCATAGCATACCCCCAAACTTGATCTGAAGTACGCTTTGTCCTTGAAAAATAAAGACTGGAAAACAAAAAACACTAGAGAAAAACAATACCAAGTATTATGTAAAATAATAAACAAATAGAAAGGATATGTTGTGGGGTGCCTCCCATGAGCGCTAAGTTTAACGTCTTCAGCCAGACCCAACATTAGTAATCGTGCCCAGCTAAGCACTCCACCATCTTATCAATAAATGGGAGTGGAAAATGATCATTCCTTGTGGCAGCATTCAACTTATGGTAGTCTATACTCACTCTCCATCCTGACTGCACACGAGTTGGAACCAACTCGTCGTCTTTATTCATCACTACCATCAATCCAGCCTACTTTGGCATGACATGAATCGGGCTCACCCACTGCTATCAAAGATTGGATAAATGATCCCTATATCCAACATCTTAATCACTTCAATTCTCACAACCTCTTGCATAGTTGGGTTGAGCCTTCTTTGTGGCTCCCTCGATGGCTTGGCATTCTCCTCCAAATGTATCTTGTGCATCACCAACGAGGGGCTGATTCCCTTGATATCCTCAGTAGTCCAGCTGATAGCTTCCTTATGCTCTCTTAAAATGTCCAACAATTTCTCCTCTTGAGCTTCAACAAAATCTAAAGCTATAATCACAGGCAAAGAATCTGCTGGACCTAGGAACTCATACTTAAGATTGTCCGGTAAAGGCTTAAGTTCCTTCTTGAGGGGCTCAGGTACTGCGGTCTCCTCCATCTCACTACTCTCCCGAGGAGAAGGCTCCAAAATGACATTCGCTTGCTCAAGTACTTTATCCAAATCAAAATCCAAATCCTCTCCAAATTGAGCAAAGCATGCCTCCAGGGGGTCCTCAATGCGGGATTTATCCACAATCTCCTCCGTCTCGCTGCTCTCCCGAGGAGCAGACTCCAAAATGGCATTCGCTTGCTTAAGTAACTTATCCAAATTCAAATCCTCTCCAAACTGAGCAAAGCATGCCTCCAAAATATCCTCAGACTTCCCTTCTTTCTTGGGCGCTTGTAATCTCTCAGGGTAAGGCGCTTTAGGTACAAATGACCTAGGAAGATCCTTAATAGTAGGTGTGGCTATAGATGGCTCAGCATCTCTCTTCTCCTTGTTGCCACTTTCTTGCCCTTGCTGCAAAGCGGGGTTCTCTTCCACTTGATTGTCCACTTGTCTTCCATACCTTAATGCGACAATCGATTGCTCTTATTCCTGCCCGTGCGTAGGAGTTGATGAATTTCCAATCACAAATTGTTCCTTTGGGTTGGGCACGGGTTGACTGGGGAACTTTTCCTTCTCTTCTTCACCCAAGTGACTTGCGATTTGACCTATTTGACTCTCTAGCTTGGTAATCACTTGGGTGTTTACAATTGTTGCACTCCTCACTTCGCTTATGGATTAGCCGGTCACCTTCCTGAAATCATTGAGGGCATCCTCCAATGACTGTGAAACCGATGTTGGTGCTTTAATGGGAGCTTGGTAAGCGGGTGATGGTGCTGGATGGGTTGAGCGACCATAACTTGGAACTGGTGGAGGAAATTCGGGAGGGTATTGATTGTGAGCCTAATGAGAGGCTCCTCCCTGATTCATTAGTTGGTTTTGCTTCCATGAAAAATTAGGGTGGTTCTACCACCCTAGATTGTATGTCTCGGAGAAAGATCCATTTGATTGCCACCGACAGTCATTGAAAGCATTCATTTGTTCCATGGGATACTCGACAAAAGCCCGCATAGATGGACAATTCTGTGCTAAATGCATAGGACTAGCATAGATGGAACAGCTATCATCATTGAATGTATTGGCTGTATTGATGGACTGGCCGATCATCTTCATGAAATCCTTGAGGGCGTCCTCTAAAGACTGTGAAACCGGTGTTTGATTCATCAACATTTTTTTTAATTTTTAATTTTTTATAATTCATAATTTTATTTTGTTATGGGCAATTGCCAATAGAAACAAATAAACGAAAATAAATTTGCAATAAAAAAAATCAAACAAAAAAATGTTAACTAACTAGTAGAAAAATAAAAATAATTCAGACAAAAAATTAATTTTCACGAACAAAACAACTCCCCGGCAACGGCGCCAAAAATTTGTTGTGAGTTTTAGATTACTCGCAAGCGAACAAGTTGTTTGCAATATAGTGTTGTGCAAGTGCGAGGTCGAATCCATAGGGAATTGTGTTGTGAAAATATTTTTATCTAAAGTAAACCTATTTTAACCTAGTTCCAAGTTTTGAATTGTCTTTTGCAAAACAAATATAAACTAAACTAAATTGATTTAAAGACTAATGATAGAAACACTAAGGTTTCTGAATGCACCCCACCAAAGTAAAGCATATGTCTTCATGTTCTATATAAAAATAATCTATCAAAACATTCCATGAATCCAACTTTAAACAAATCACAACAAATATCCCAATTAAACCAAAACAATCCAATGTATCCGCTTTTAACAAATCAAAAAGGATATCTAATTTAATAAAAAATGATTAGATGTATCCATAAGATGAAACACATGGAATATCCAACAAAACAATTTAAACGCAACCAATCATAAGATTTTACTCAAATAATTGAACAGAACATTTATACTAAAAAAACATCAGAATTGTATAAACAAATCTGAAAATATTATGTCAAACAACGGCGAGGCTTCATCTTCAACCTTAGCTGAAGATTTTAGCCACTCATAATCATGAAACTAAAGTTCATAATAACAGTGCTAAATATTAAACTTTAAAACTAACAAAAGTAGTAAATTAAAAACTGACTATACATGGGGAGAAATTTCACTCGCTGTTGGGCGACGCTTCCCCTCGTGGTAGCAAAGCCTTCGAGATCCACCAGAATGCTAGCAGAAGTCTTCCGGATTGCACCAAAATGGCTCTTGGATTGCTCACTAAAGATGAAGTGAAGAGGGGCTTATATAGAGAAACATCACAAGTGCAATATATTTCCAATCCGATGTGGGATACTGCAGATTCTACCTTTTGCTCTTTGACCTTTGTCTACTAAAACTGCCATAAGTTTCTCTAGAAAAATCATTTTGTTGATCCGTAAAATTCCCCAGAAAATAGAGATCCGGATCTTTCCAAGAATATATGGCTGATCTCCTGGTTCATCCTGATTCAATACAGTTTAATCCTCAAAAATGGCTGATCTGTCACGCTGAAATCATGCACAGCCTGACCTTTGTCTGCTAAAACTGCCATAACTTTCTCTAGAAAAATCATTTTATTGATCCGCAAAATTTCCCAGAAAACAGACATCTGGATCTTTCCAAGCATATATGGCTCATCTTCTGGTTCTTCTTGAATCAATACAGTTTAATCCTAAAAAATGGCTGATCTGTACGAACAATTCTGGTAATTTAGTGGAACTCTTTTCCAAGCCTGTAAACCTGTAAAACAACGAAAAATAACTCAAAGTAACAAATTCCTAAGCTAACAAATATAAATTAAGGGGCTAAAACATGCAATATTTGGCACTCATCACCTTAGCCGAATCCTTCAAAGAAATGGAAAGGCTCTTAATTTAATTTGCTCTTCAGTCACCCCGTGGGTTTCATACTCGTGCATACCACATGAAGCTCCTTTAGATGCTTGTGAGGATCTTCACCTGCAAGGACATGAAAAGTGGGCAAGAGATGTATTAGTCCAGATTTTAATTCAAAAGTAGTAGTAGTATCTAAAGTATGGAGTGTTATGCATAAGGGTTGTTGATTCAAATCAAGGGTGGCAAGCTCTTTCACAGTTCGATTTCCAGCCATGACTTCTTCCCCTTCTAAATCAAAATTGATAGCAAATAGCGAATCAAGAGCTAGATCATTCTCTTCAGAATTTCTTCGAGCTTCCCTCCTTAACCTGCGCAAAGTTCTCTCTAGTTCTGAATTACACTGCAAATCACCTTGACTAGAAGATCGAGTTACAGTCATAAACAATCAATAAAACTCTAATAAACCATGAAAAACAAATTCGGAAAAATCTAGAGTAATGAAAATAAATAAAAATTCTATGCTAAAACACAAACAATCAAGTTGATTTTTTTTTTCGAAAATTTCAAGAACGAAATAAGGATCACAAGATGCACAAAATTCAAATAGACTCACTCCCCGGCAACGGCGCCAAAATTTGGTGCTGTTGCAGGCAACCAAAAATAAAACCTATACTCCTAAAAATACATGTAGCGGTGCGAGTAAGGATCATTCCCAAGGAGAGTATCTAGCCTAGTTTTATGCTACGTGAACAAGGATGGGGGGACTTGAGTATAACGAAAACAATTTTAAGAAAAACAACTAAGGAACAATTCAAATTGAAGTATCAAAATCAATCAAAAGAACAAACCTTGGTCTAAGTCAACATCCACCATCGAAATTTTACAACTGATCATCAATGCAAGAATATATCAATTCACACTTTAAATATTCACCGTTGGAACTATTTTTTTATCTCTCCTTAGTTGCAATTAATTAGAAATCAAGCAATCTAATTAACCCTAACTACTAAATAACCCAAGACAAACGCTAAAGGTTTAATCTAGTAGCAGCCTTATAAATTAGAGAGATCGATGAAGCTAAACAACACAAGCAAAAGTGGTTGCATTTAATTTAGTCGAGCATTCTTCCTAAGATCTAATAATTTCTGACATGGCAAATCATTAAATCTTAGTTGCTTCACAAATTAGAGGGATCAAACAATTACGGATTTGATATCTAACCTAGTAGTAGATTGCAACGAATAATAAACTAGTAGGCCTCCTAGTAATTAAAAGAGGCAATCATGAAAATAGGCATAGAAGAACATCCGATACTCAAAAGCATAAATTGAACAATAAAAACAAATTAGATCCCACAGTTTTATTTATTTCGAGGCTTTTGTTTCCAAAAATGGTAGCGCAAGCAAAAGGCATCTGGGTTGCCGGAGATGTAAAAAAAGAAATCCCTTTTACTAAGACCTAAACCAAAAAAAAAATGATATAAGAAAAAATCACACTTCTCCTTCTACTCATTTTTCTTCTTCTTCTCCTTATTATCATTCTTCTTCTTCCCCTTTTTCTTCTCCTTCTTCACTTTCTTCTTCTTTTTCTTTTTCTTCTTCTTCTTATTATTCTTCTTCATCATCTTCTTCTTCTTTTCATCTTCTCTTTCTTCTTCTTCTTCTTTTTCTCCTTCTTCTCCTTCTTCTCTGTCTTCTCCTTCTTCTCTATCTTCTCCCTCTCATTCCCCTTCTTCTTCTCCTTCTCTTTCTTCTTCTCCTTCTCCTTCTCCTTCCAAGAGGAAGAAGAAGAAGAAGAGGAAGGAGAAGAGGAAGGAGAAGAAGAAGAAGAAGAAGAAGAAGAAAAAGAAGGAGAAGGATAAGGAGAAGAAGAAGAAGAAGAAGAAGAAGAAGAAGAAGAAGAAGAAGAAGAAGAATAAGAAGAAGAAGAAAAAGAAGAAGAAGAAGAAGAAGAGCGAGGAGAAGAAGAAGGAGAAGAAGAAGGAAAAGAAGAAGGAGAAGAAGAAGAAGAAGAAGAAAAAGAAGAAGAACGAGAAGAAGAAGAAGAAGAAGGAGAAGAAAAAGAAAAAGAAGGAGAAGGAAAAGAAAAAGGAGAAGAAGAAGAAGAAGAAGAAAAAGAAAAAGAAGGAGAAGAAGAAGAAAAAGGAGAAGAAGAAGAAGAAGTAGAGGAGAAAAAGAAGAAGAAGAATGAGAATGTTGGGAATTTGTCAAAGAATTAAACGATTCAAAGATAAAGCTTTAGTAGCCTTTAACACTGTAGCATAAGGTTTGTGCGCCGTGGCCTCCAGCAAGTCAGAAAGTTCATCCTCCAGGTGTGCGCCATGGCACAGGCTAGTGTGCGCCTTGTGCGCCACAGCCAGCAGCATAGGAGGTTTTTTCACTTGGTGTGTGCCGTGGCTTGCCCTGTTATGAGCCGTGACGTAAGGCACACCTGATGTCTCTGCTTTGTTTTTCCAGTTGGTGTGTTGGGTGTTGATTAAAACACACAGGATCACCTAGACATCTTGGAGGGCCATGATTGTTTTGTTCTCAAGATCAAAGGGTTGAGATTGACTTCAAGATTGGTTAAAGAAGTTGTTGCTCTATATAAAGGGTCATCTAGGAGCAATAACAACACAAGAGAGAAATAAGGAAGAAACACAAGAAGAAGTCTCATTCCAAGAGTGACTAGTGTTTGAGAGATAGGCTCTCAAATCTTCAGAGGTGTTTCTAATGAGAGAGAGTATTCAAGATTGGGGTTCAAGGGCTTTGTAATTGGAATTTCTAGGGCAAAATTCTAGGGAAATACTTAGTTCTAATCTCTTTCTTTTCTCTTCTCTCATTCATCAAGAACACATGGTTCTTGAGGAGGTGTTGCTTTAATTTTAAGAACTCGATTGATTTAGTGCAGAGAGCTCGAAGGAGCTCACGGGGACGTAGGCAATTGTCGAACCTCGATAATAATTGCTTGTGTTTTCTCTTTTGTGGTTTGATTCTTGTCATGATCCAAATCATTCTAGACTTGGGTGTTTGAAGGTCATAACCTGGAATTCTTATGTGATTTTCAACAGTGGTATCAGAGCAAGACTCCAAGAATCAAAGGAAACTTCTTGGGTGATTCAAGCACGGTGTTGGAATCAAGATCTGATCGGGTTCTTGAGGTTCAAGAACGGTGCTGGGATCAAGATTTGATCGGGTTCTTAAAGTTTAGAAGTTGGAGAGAAGAGGTTTGGAAAGCAATTGTGGGTGCTGCATAAATCTTGGGATTTTTTCCTGCAAGATGGGTTCAAACTTCATTGTTGAGAAGATTGGTGGAAAGGGAGACTTTGCTCTTTGGAAGCAAAAACTCAAGGCGGTTCTTATGCAACAAAAGGTGGACTTGGTGACTGTATAAGATGACGATTTTCCAGCAAGTATCACGAAGCTCCAGTGGAATGAGATGAAGAAGATGGCGTATAGCACCATCTTTCTGCACATGTCGGATAGTCTGACAAGGGAATGTGGAGATTCGAATGATCCAGCTGTCATTTGGAAGAAACTAGATGAGTTGTTTTGTATCAAAACTCTCCCCAATAAAATCTATCTTCTAAAACGAATCTTTGCTTTTAAAATAGATCCTAATAAAGAGTTGCGAGATAATCTTGATGTGTTTAATAAACTAGTTCAAGATTTGACTAGTTGTAGTATAACATTCTCAGATGAACAATTGGCTGTTATATTGTTGAATTCTCTTCCTGATTGTTTTGAAAGCTTGATTAATGCTACTAAATATGGAAGAGATACGCTAACCAAAGAAATTGTGATTAATACTATAAGGACTCATGATTTCAAAGCCAAGATGAGGGAAGGATCAAGTGGAGAAGGTCTGTTCGTTAGAGGAAGGCCTGCAACTCAGAATGGCAGCAACATCTACGGCAACTACTGGGACAAACCAAAGGTTTGAGGTCAAAGCCATGGAAGATCTCATTCTAAACCAATGTTTGGAGGAAAATGATGCTACTACTGCAATAAGGAAGGCCATTTCAAGAGAGATTGCAAGAAGATGATTAGGGATAAGAAAGGAAGAGGCCATACCAACAATAGAGGGGCTTTGATTGCCAAGGGATAACAATAAGATGATGATGTTCTTATTGTGTGCTCAAATGTGAGTGAGAGACAAAGCAGCGAGAAATGGATCTTGGATTCCGGGTGCACTTATCGCATGTGTCCTCACCGTGATTGGTTTAAGAATTTCAAGGAAACCAATGAAGGAAAGGTTTTTCTTAGGGAAAAATACTTCTTACCAAATGAGGGGCATAGGAGACATCAAATTGAGGATGTTTGATGGAGTTACAAGGCTGGTGTGAAATATGAGATATCTTTCGGATTTGAGAAGAAATTTGATCTCATTGGGGCAGCTAGATTTTATGGGGTACACATACAAAGGAGAGGGAGGAAAGGTCAAGGTAACTATTAGTATTTGTCTAAGGTTTAAACATGGTTAAGGTTTAAACAAGAGATGGAAGAATGAATTTCAGCATGTTAAAGGAGTGCACACAAGTGTGCGCCTCACTTTGGATGTGTGCACACCTCTCCTTTCAGCAAGACAAAGAAGTGCGCACAGCTGTAAAGGGTCCAGCATCAATGTGCACCATAGCCCTGCTCCTCCCAGGCTGTAGTACCAGCAAGTGAGGATGCTGGAGGAAGGCCAAGGTCATGGCGCCCCCTACCCAAGGCCGTGGCACCCAGAAAGTGGTGTGAAGGTGTTTTACCCAAGGCCGCAGCGCGCCCTATTCAGTGCCTAAGCGCTCGGCACATTGATGCACACATGATTAACTTGATTCAGTTTTTTGTTAAGTGCATAGGTGAAAGTCCAAAACACATAGCATCACTTAGGATTGATGGAGGGCCATGGTTGATTGGTCGTCAAGATCTAAGGGTGGAGAATGACACTGAAGATTGAACAAGAAGTTGGTGAACTATATAAAGGGTCACCTAGATTCAATCTCAGAGGAATGTAATGTGAAAGACATTGTGACAAGACACAAGTGAGACATAAGAGTGTGTGTGAATGAGAGAATTATGTGAGAGTGTAAAGACACAGACATACAAGAGGGACTCATTAGAGAGGTTGGTTGTAAAAAGAGAGATTAGTATAGAAAGTGATTAGGTCATTCTTGTTCTCTTATTTGTTCCTTCAAGAACTTATGGATTCTTGAAGAGGGTTGTTGTAACTTGTAAGAACCATTGAGATTTAGTGCAAAGAGTTCAGAGGAACTCATGGGGACGTAGGCTATTGCCAAACCTCGATAACAAATCGCTTATCTTCTTTTCTTTCTTGCTTTTGTTTGCTATTTCATTACATTACAAGTCATTCTAGACTTGTGTGTTTGGAAGATCACCACCTGGGCATCTTGTCAAGGTGATTTCCAATAGTGGTATCAGAGCTTGCACAGTTGGGTAACAGAACAAGAACAGAAGGTATCAGAGCAAGACTCCAAGGGTCAACTTCTTGGGTGATTCAACAACGGAGTTAAGATCTATATCTGATCGTGTTCTTGAGGTAAATCAAGAATAAAGTTAAGATCAATATCTGATCGTGTTCTTGAGAGTGATTCAAGAACGGAGTTAAGATCTATATTTGATCGTGTTCTTGAGGTAAATAAATAACAGAGTTAAGATCAATATCTGATCATGTTCTTAAGGGTGATTCAAGAACAGAGTAAAGATCAAGATCTGATCGTGTTCTTGAGGGTGATTCAAGAACGGTATTGAGATCAATCTTTGATCTATGTTCTTGAGGTTTAGAAGAAGTTGGAAAGCATTTGTGGGTGCTGCATGAATCAAGGAATCTTCTCCGCAAGATGGGTTCAAATTTTGGTATTGAGAAGTTTGATGGAAAGGGAGATTTTTCCCTGTGGAAGCGGAAGATCAAGGCTGTTCTTATGCAACAAAAAGTGGACTTGGCGATTAGAGAAGATGATGCTTTTCCAGTAAGTACCACAGAGGACCAGTGAAATGAGATCAAGAAGATGGCATATAGTACCATCTTCTTGCACATGTCGGATAATGTCACAAGGGAGTGCGGAGACTCGGAAGATCCAGTTGTCATATGGAAGAAACTAGATGAGTTGTTTCTTGCTAAGACTCTCCCTAATAAGAGGTATCTTCGTAAACAAATCTTTGCTTTTAAATTTGATCCTAATAAAGAGTTATAAGATGATCTTGATGCCAAGATGAGGAGTGCATCAAGTGGAAGAAGGCTGTTCATTAAAGGAAAGCCAGCAACTCGGTATGGAAGCAACCATGGCTACTACTGGGACAGAGGTAGAAGATAGAGCCGTGGGAGAGTGCACAACAGCATACATAGCTACTACCGAGATAGAGGTACAAGAGAGAGCCATAGGAGAGTACACAGGAACATACATGGCTACTACCGGGACAAAGGTAGAGGAGAGAGATGTTGGTATTTATCTAAGGTTTAAATATGTCAAAACATGGTTCAAAGATGATTAAATTCTAAACCGAGGTTGGATTATTAAAGTACAGCAAGTTAAAAGACTGCACACATGTGTGTGCATCATTTTGGAGCAAGGTAAGGGTAGGCGCACTAGTGTGTGCACTTCTGCACACATGCTGAAGGTGTGTGCGCACTACAAGTGATGGCCAGCACCACACTGCGCATAGCCCAGCACCACACCATCCAGAATGCATGCCTTCTGAAGTGCCTGAGCACCACACCACTCACCACCAGTGGCGCAGTGCCCAGAAAGTGTGCAAAGGCACTCTGCCCAGCATCGCACCGCGCCTTACTGAGCACCTGGGCGCTAGGCAAAGTCAACCACACATGGACAACCTGTTTTAACCCTCTCTTAGGTGCATGGGTGTAAGGTTAAAATGCACAGCACCACTTAGGATTGATAGAGGGCCATGATTAAGTGGTAATGATGATCAAAGGGTGAGGATTGAATCTCAAGAATGACCAAGAAGTGGATGGCTATAAAAGGGGTTTCCTAGCCTCATTTTCCATGTACAACAACAAGAGAACAACACAAGTTTGTGACATACTTTGAAATCAATTGTAATACAAGAGAGAATTATGTAAGAGACATAAACATAAGAGGAACTCTTTGTTGTGAGGCTGGTTGTAAAGAGAGAGAAGTCTAGATTAGATAGAGAGCATTGTTAGTTCTCATCTTCTTCCTTTCTTTTCTTCTTGGTTTCTTCAAGAACTTGAGGTTTCTTGAAGGGGATTGTTGTAACTTGTAAGAACCATTGATTTAGTGTAGAGAGTTCAAAGGAACTCATAGGGATGTAGGCACATTGCCGAACATCGATAACAAATTACTTGTCTTCTTTCTTTCTTTGATTTTCTGTTTCTGTTTTCGATTCCAAATCTTTATAAGTCATTCTAGACATGGGTGTTTGGAAGATCACCACTTGGGCATCTTGTCAAGGTGATTTCCAACAGTGGTATCAGAGCTATACAGCTGGGTATCGGAGCAAGAACAAGAAGGTGATGGAGCCAAGACTCCAAGAATCAAAGATCAACTTCTTGGGTGATTCAAGAATGGTGTAAAGATCAAGATCTGATCATGTTCTTGAGGTAGATTCAAGAATGGTGTTACGATCCATCTTCGATCTGTGTTCTTGAGGTTGAAGAAAGCATTTCTGGGTAGTGCATAAATCAGGGATCTTGTCCGCAAAAGATGGCTTCAAATTTCTGTGTTGAGAAGTTTGATGGAAAGGGAGACTTTTCCCTTTGGAAGCAAAAGATTGAGGCGGTTCTAATGCAATAGAAAGTGGACATGGCTATTGGAGAAGATGATGTTTTTCCAGCAAGTATCACGGAGGACCAACGGACCGAGATGAAGAAGATGGCTTACAACACCATTTTCTTGCACATATCGGATAGCGTCACAAGGGAGTGCGGAGACTCGGAAGATCCGGCTGTCATATGGAAGAAACTAGATGAGTTGTTTCTTACCAAAACTCTCCCTAACAAGATTTATCTTCTTAAAAGAATCTTTGCTTTTAAAATGGATCCTAGTAAAGAGTTGCAAGATAATCTTGATGTCTTTAATAAGCTAGTTCAAGATTTGAATAGCTGTAGCACTATTTTTCCATATGAACAATTGGCTGTTATCTTGTTAAATTCTCTTCTTGATTGCTTTGATAATTTGATTAATGCTATTGAGTATACTTTAACAAAGGAGATTGTGATAAATGCCATAAGGGCACATGATTTCAAAGCCAAGATGAATGAGACATCAATTGGAGATGGGCTGTTCATAAGAGGAAGGCCAGCAACTCGGAATGGCAGTAGCAACTATGGCAACTACTGGGAGAAATCAAGAGGTAGAGGGCAGAACCATGGGAGATCTCATTCCAAGACAAGACTTGGAGAAGGAAGGAGATGCTTCTACTACAACAAGGAGGGTCATTTCAAGAAAGATTGTAAGAAGAGGATGTGGGATAAGAAAAGATGCCATACCAAAAATGGAGAGGCTTCGGTTGCCATGGAAGAACAATAAAGTGATGATGTTCTTGTTGTATGCTCGGATATGAGCAAGGGGTAAGAAGGTAGCAGAAAGTGGATTCTTGATTCCAGGTGCACTTATCACATGTGTCCTCACAAGGAATGGTTCAAGAATTTAAAGGAGACCAATGATGAAAGGGTTTTCTTGGGGAATGATATTTCTTACCAAGTGAGGGGCACGGGAGACATCCAGGTGAGGATGTTTGATGGAATTACAAGGCTGCTGGAAAATGTGTGGTATCTCCCAGATTTAAGGAGGAATTTGATCTCATTGGGGCAGCTAGATTCCATGGGGTACACATGCAAGACAGAGGGAGGAAAGATCAAGGTGGCTAAAGGATATTTGGTAGTGATCAAGGCAGCAAGAAACGATGGACTCTATGAGATGATTGGGGACATGGAAATCAAGGGTCAAGCAGCATGCTTGATGGTTGAGATGGACAAGATAGCCCTTTGGCACACTCACTTTGGACATATGAGCGAAGAGGGCCTGCAAGTTCTCAGCAAGGATGGCCTACTTGGTGGAGACAAAGTAGAGGAACTTGATTTCTACGAGTGTTGTGTTCTTAAGAAGCAACACCGGGTCAGCTTCAACACCGAAGTGCACAAGTCTAAGGGCATTCTTGACTACATTCATTCAGACCTTTGGGGACCATCACGAACACCAACACAAGGTGGTAACTTTTACTTTTTCTCTTTAATTGATGATTATTCAAGAAGAGTGTGGGTTTATTTGCTTAGAAATAAATCAAATGCCTTGAATAAATTTGTTGTGTGGAAGAAGTTGTTGGAAACTCAAATGGGTGGAGTAGTTAAGGGGATAAGAACCGATAATGGCTTAGAATGTTTTAACCAAGAACTTTATCAATTTTGTAGGTTAAATGGGATTCTAAGACATAGGATGGTTGTGGAAACCCCTCAGCAAAGTGGAGTTGCTGAGTGGATGAATAAGACCCTTATGGAAAAGATTAGGTGCATGCTAATAGGATCCGGTTTACCAAAATATTTTTGGGGAGAAGCTGTGGTTACAACTACATACTTGGTAAATAGATCACCCTCTAGAGCTTTAGAGCTCAAGACTCCTATGGGGATGTGGAGTGGAAAACCCCTTGAATTAAACAACCTTAGGACTTTTGGATGTGCTGCATATGCACATCAAAAGGAGGATAAACTTAGCCCAAGATCTAGAAAATGTGTATTTCTAGGATATTGTGATGGGGTTAAGGGATATAGGTTATGGTCCTTAGAAAAGAAGGGCATGAAACTAATTATAAGTAAGGATGTTATTTTTAATGAATTATTATTATCCTACTTGGAGAAAACTAACCCTGCTAGGGCTAGTGAGCAAGCCAGTCCGAAAGTTGTGGAGCATCGCATCAAGGAGAACTCGATTCAGGTAGAGCAAAGGAGGTAAGAGGGTTTCGACCAGGTAGAGCCCCTGGATGAAGGCCAAGCTCAAGAAACTCAAGAAGAGGTTGATGCAACAAGTCGGAATGACTACCAGCTCACAAGAGACCGAGGAAGGAGGGTGGTTAGACCACATTTGAGATATGGGTTTGCGGATGC
This sequence comes from Bretschneidera sinensis, assembly GCA_023935145.1. NCBI lineage: Eukaryota > Viridiplantae > Streptophyta > Magnoliopsida > Brassicales > Akaniaceae > Bretschneidera > Bretschneidera sinensis. Next base: position 103,414,088 of record CM043702.1, read on the forward strand.
TAATATAGCATCTCATCAGATAGAAGGAGAGATTGAACCAAAAACTTACACAGATGCCATAGAGTGTAAGGATTCGTCAAAGTGGCAGCTGGCTATGGAGGAAGAAATGGATTCTTTGAGGAAGAACAACATATAGGAATTAGTGAAAATTCCAGGAAAGCAAAGAGTTATAGAATGTAAGTGCACTTACAAGATCAAAGAAGGGTACCCTCCAGGAGATGAAGTCCGGAACAAGGCTAGGTTGGTGGCGAATGGGTTCACAAGAAGAGAAGACATAGGTTTCACAGAAACTCTCTCACTTGGACACAAGGTGGAGAAGATGGTGGGTATCGTCATCTATGTTGATGATGTGCTGTTGGTTTAGAATAGCAAGGAGAGGATGGAAAGGTTTACATCTCAACTCAGTGAGGAGTTCGAGAGGAAGGATCTCAGCCTTACACAAAAGATCCTTGGGATGTGTATAATCCAAGAAAATGAGAGAAACTAGTTAAGGGTTTCTTGAGTAATGGGTGTTTTCAGCAGATTTGTGAGTAATCCCAGAAAGAAGCATTGGCTTGGGATGAAGTGGCTGTTGAGGTATTTGAAGGCTCAGTGGCAGCTGGTGGTAGCACTCATAACAACCGGGGCAGAATGCATAGCTGCTACGAAAGCCATAAAGGAGGCTATGGAGTGCAAAGAGTTATTGGACGAGTGGGAGGTCCTAAAATAGCAGGTGATGGTATCTTTGGATAGACAAAGCACATGGCACTTATGGAGGAATCCAGTGTTCCATGAGGGGATGAAGCATATGGATGTTCGGTATCATCACATTCAGAAAAATGTTACGAAAGGATGCATCCATGTGGACAAGGTAGCCACGAAAGAAAATCCTGTGGATTTGGGTACTAAAGTCCTATGTCTAAGTAAGTTCAATCATTTTCTTGGACTATTTAGGATTGGAGTTGGTTAATTGATGACTCAAGATGAGTTTGGATCCCGAAGCTCTTTGCAAAAATGGTTCGGGTTTAAACACTTAGACAAAGGTAGAGATTGTTGGTATTTTTCTAAGGTTTAAACATGTGAAAACATGGTTCAAATATGGTTAAAATCTAAACCAAGGTTGGATTATTAAAGCACAGCAAGTTAAAAGACTGCACACATGTGTGTGCATCACTTTGAGATCAAGGGTAGGCGCACTAGTGTGTGCACTTCTGCACACAAGCTGAAGGTGTGTGCGCACTACAGGTGATGGCCAGCACTGCACCGCGCACATCCCAGAACCGCACCATCCAGAATGCATGCCTCTTAAAGCACCCCAGCACCGCACCACTCACCACTAGCGACGCACCACCCAGAAAGTGTGCAAAGGCACTCTGCCCAGCACCGCACTGTGCCCTGTTGAGCACCTAGGCGCTAGGCAAAGTCGAGCACACATGGACAACCTGTTTTAACCCTCTCTTAGGTGCATGGGTGCAAGGTTAAAATGCATAGCATCACTTAGGATTGATAAAGGGCCATGATTAAGTGGTAATCATGATCAAAGGGTGAGGATTAAATCTCAAGAATGACCAAGAAGTGGATGGCTATAAAAGGGGTTTCCTAGCCTCATTTTCCATGTACAACAACAAGAGAACATCACAAGTTTGTGACATACTTTGAGATCAATTATAATACAAGAGAGATTTATATGAGAGACATAAATATAGGAGGGACTCTTTGTAGTGAGGCTGGTTGTAAAGAGAGAGAAGTCTAGATTAGATAGAGAGCATTGTTAGTTCTCATCTTCTTCCTTTCTTCTCTTCTTGGTTTCTTCAAGAACTTGAGGTTTATTGAAGGGGATTGCTGTAACTTGTATGAACCATTGATTTAGTGCAGAGAGTTCAGAGGAACTCACTGGGATGTAAGCACATTGCTAAACCTCGATAACAAATTGCTTGTCTTCTTTCTTTCTTTGATTTTCTATTCTTGTTTTCGATTTCAAATCTTTACAAGTCATTCTAGACTTGAGTGTTTAGAAGATCACCACCTGGGCATCTTGTCATAGTGATTTCCAATAAGAGCCATGAGAGAGTGTACAACAACATACATGGCTACTACCAGGACAGAGGTAGAGGAGAAAGCTATGGGATAATGCATTCCAAACTAAGATTTGGAAGGAAGAGATGTTACTATTGCCAAAGGAGGGTCACTTCAAGAAAGATTGCAAGGAGAAGATGAGGGATGAAGGAAGAAGCCATACCAAGAATGGAGAGGCTTCGGTTGCCAAGACAGAACAACAAGGTGATGATGTTATTGTTGTGTCCTTGAATGAGAGCAAAGGGCAAAAAGGCAGCGAGAAATGGATCTTGGATACTAGGTGCACTCATCACATGTGCCCTCACTGGGATTGGTTCAAGAATTTTAGGGAAACCAATGATGAAAGGGTTTTCTTGGGGAATGATATTTCTTTCCAAGTGAGGGGGATAGGAGACATCCAGTTGAGGATGTTTGATGGAGTAACAAGGCTGCTGAGGAATGTGAGGTATCTTCCAGATGTGAACAGGAATTTGATCTCATTGGGGCAGCTGGATTCCATGGGGCACACATATAAAGCAAAGGGAGGAAAGATCAAGGTTGCCAAGGGATCTTTGGTAGTGATCAAAGTAGCAATGAAGGATGGTCTCTATGAGATGATCGGAGAGATAGAAATCAATGATCAAGCAGCAAGCTTGATGGCTGAGATGGAGAAGGCAGCCGTTTGGCACACTCACTTGGGACATATGAACGAAGATGGCCTGCAAGTTCTCAGCAAGAATGGGTTACTTAATGATGACAAGGTAGAGAAACTCGATTTCTACAAGAGCTATGTTCTTGGGCAGCAACATGGGGTCAGCTTCAACACCAGAGTGCATAAGTCTAAGGGCATGATTGACTACATTCATGCGGATTTGGGGACTAGCAAGGACACCAACACAGGGAGGTAACATTTAATTTCTGTCTTTAAATGATGATTATTCAAGAAAGGTTTGGGTTTATTTGCTTAAAAATAAATCAGATTCATTAAATAAGTTTGTGGTGTGGAAAAAGCTGGTGGAGACTCAAAGGGGCATGGTAGTTAAGGGGATAAGAACCGATAATGGCTTAGAAATTTTTAACCAAGAACTTGATCAATTCTGTAGGTTAAATGGAATTTTAAGACTTAGAACGGTTATGAAAACCCCTCAGCAAAGTGTAGTTGCTGAGAGGATGAATGAAACCCTTATGGAAAAGGTTAGGTCCATGTTAGATGGATCCGAATTACCCAAATGTTTTTGGGAGGAAGCGGTGTCTACTGCTGTGTATTTAGTTAATAGATCACCCTCTAGGGCTGTGTACCACAAGACTCCTGAAGAGATGTGGAGTGGAAAACACCCTGAGTTGGACAACCTTAGGACTTTTGGGTGTGCTTCGTTTGCACATCAAAAGGATGATGAGCTTAGCCTAGGATCTAGAAAATATGTGTTTCTAGGATATGGGGAAGGGGCTAAGGGGTATAGGTTGTGGTCCTTGGAGAAAGAAGGATTGAGACTCATAATAAATAGGATGTTATTTTTAATGAATTGTTATTTCCCTATTTGGAGAAAACTAACCCTGCTGGGGCTAGTGAGCAAACCAGTCCGGAATTTATGGAGCATAGCATCAAGGAAGATTCAATTCAGGTAGAGCAAGAAAGACAAGAGGGTTCAGACCAAGTAGAGCCCATTGATGAATGCCAAGTTTAGGACACTCATGAGGAGGCTGAACTGAAAGAGGATGATGCAGTAAGTTAGAAGGAGTATCAGCTCACAAGAGACTGGGAAAGAAGGCTGGTCGAATAACCTTCAAGATATGAGTTTGCGGATGCTGTGGATGCAGCAGTTCCTTGGACAGAAGGTGGATGAAGTGGTGATTATCCTCATCTATGCCAATGATATGCTGTTGGTTTGGAACAACAGGGAGAGGATGAGAAGGTTTACATCTCAACTCAGTGAGGAGTTCAAGAGGAAGGATCTCAGCCTTACACAAAAGATCCTTGGTATGAGAAGAATTCGAGAAAGGGAGAGAAACAGGTTGAAGGTTTCTCGGTATTCTATGGAAGACGGTAAACCAGTGAAGGTTCCCCTTGCTGGTCATTTCAAGTTCTCTAGCGAACTATGTCCTGGAATGGATGAGGAGAAGAAGGAAATGGTAAAGGTCCCTTACTCTAGTGTGGTTGGACCAGTCATATCCATGATGGTAAGCACTAGACCCGACATTTCTCAGGTAATGGGTGTTCTCAGCAGATGTGTGAGTAATCCCGAAAAAGATCTTTGGCTTGGGATGAAATGGTCACTGAGATATTAGAAGGCTCAGTTGCAGTCAGTGGTAACACTCTCAATAATGGAGGCAGAATACATAGTGGCTTCGAAAGCCATAAAGGAGGCTATGTGGTGCAAAAGGTTGTTGGATAAGTGGATGGTCCTAAAAGAGCAGGTGGTGGTGTCTTCGGATTTCCAAAGTGCATGGCACTTGTGGAGGAATCCAGTGTTCCATGAGAAGACAAAGCATATGGATGTTCGGTATCATTACATTCTGAAAAATGGTACGAAAGGTGCATTCATGTTGACAAGAAGGCCACGGAAGAAAGTCCTACAAATTTAGGCTCCAAGGTTCTACCTCTAAGTAAGTTCAATCATTACCTTGATTGGAGTCGGTTGATTGACGACTCAAGATGAGTTTGGATCCTGAAGTTCTCTGCATAATGGTTTGGGTTTAAATGCTTACACAAAGGTAGATATTGTTGGTATTTGTCTAAGGTTTAAATAAGAGATGGAAGAATGAATTTCAGCATGTTAAAGGAGTGCACACAAGTGTGCGCCTCACTTTGGGTGTGTGCACACCTCTCCTCTTAGAAAGACAAAGAAGTGCGCACAGCTACGAAGGGTCCAGCATCAGTGTGCAGAATAGCCTTGCTCCTCCCAGACTATGATGCCTAGCAAGTGAGGATGCTGGAAGAAGGCCAAGGCTACGACGCCCCCTACACAAGGCCGCGACGCCCTGTTCATTGCCTAGGTGCTAGGCACACTGATGCACACATGAGTAACTTGATTTAGTCTTTTGTTAAGTGCATGGGTGCAAGTCCAAAACACACATCATAACATAGTATTGATGGAGGGCCATGGTTGATTGGTCATCAAGATCTAAGGGTGGAGAATGACACTCAAGATTGAATAAGAAGTTGGTGCACTATATAAAGAGTCACCTGGATTCAATCTTAGAGGAATGTAATGTGAAAGACGTTGTGACAAGACACAAGTGAGACATAAGAGTATGTGTGAATGACAGAATTGTGTGAGAGTGCAAAGACACAGACATATAAAAGGGACTCATTAGAGAGGCTGGCTGTAAAAAGAGAGATTAGTATGGAAAGTGATTAGGTCTTTCTTGTTCTCTTCTTTGTTCCTTCATGAACTTGTAGATTCTTGAAGAGGGTTGCTGTAACTTGTAAGAACCATTGAGATTTAGTGCAGAGAGTTTAGAGACGGGGACGTAGGCTATTATCGAACCTCGATAACAAATCGCTTGTCTTTTTTTCTTTCTTGCTTTCGTTTGCTATTTCATTTCATTACAAGTCATTCTAGACTTGGGTGTTTGGAAGATCACTACCTGAGCATATTGTCAAGGTGATTTCTAATAGTAACCAAGGGATCTTTGGTAGTGATCAAAGCAGCAATAAAGGATGGTCTCTATGAGATGATAGGAGAGACGGACATCAAGGATCAAGCAGTAAGCTTGATGGCTGAGATGGATAAGGCGGTTCTTTAGCATAATCGCTTGGGACACATGAGCAAAAATGTCCTGCAAGTTCTCAGCAAGGATGGTGATGAGAGTAATAAAATGTATCTTTACAGTAATTAATTGTTAGCATTTTAGGGTTGGTCTAGGTTTGAATTGCACTTTTATACTTTAACAACTCTAAAGTGTCATTCTTGGATCATTGATCTATTTTGATGAATTTTCAGGTACTTTAAGTCCAAAAGAGATGGAAAAGCTATCATTGCTTGAAGCACAATGACTCGATGAACATCGGAGTGAAGGTTCACAAGCACTTGGAAAGGAGTTTCACTAAATTGCCAGAATTTCTCGTATAGATCAATCATCTTTGCAAATTAAACTGTATTGATACAAGATGAACTAGGAGATAAGCCATATATGATTAAAAAGATCCAAAAGTCTATTTTCTAGAGAATTTACAGCTCGTAAAAATGATTTTTCTAGAGAAAGTTATGGCAGTTTTAGTAGAGAAAGGTCAGGCCTCCAGAATAGCACCAGCCAGCACCATGGTGCCCAGAAACACACCCAACCAAGCTGAAGACGGCACCGCAGTGCGAACACGATGTTATATCTTTGAGTTAGAACTTAATTAGGGTTTTAAATAATAGATTAAACCTGAAAACACCCTTTGACCTTTGTATAATAAATATATCACTTAAGCTTTAAGAGAAACATCTTTTGGAGAGGCCAGAGGCTGGGGAAAACATCATGAAGGCTGCCAAACTCTCCCCCATGGCTAACTAATCTCCAAGCAAGACGAAGGGATGAATCCCTAGGTGTAGTTGTTCTTATTTTCTAGTCTTGATTCATTATATTATGGATTTATTATCATTAAACATTGTTATAATTTACTTTTTAATCTAATTAGAAGATTTCCCCTTAATCCGGTGATTGCATCTTTCTCCCCCATATAAGTCTAGTCATGCTCTTCTTATGTGATGTTGTTGTGGTGTGATTGAGTTCGGTAGATTTCTCTTATAGATTTGTCCATTACTGCGGTATTATCATTATGATATATTGTTGTTTCTTGATAATCTATAAGTTAGGTCATGTGTGCTTGAAAGTAAAGAGTATTTCATAACAATTATGTTAGGGTTTATATATGTTCTTTAATTGAATATTTGCCGATTGCTTTTTTGGGATGTGAAACTTGCAATCGAGATAAAAACAACTGAATCAAGATTGGAATAAGGCAACAAACCTAGGGAGGATTCCCGAACCCTTGTTGTTCTCTATTATATTTACACAATTATTTCACACTACTTCAAACTCAGATTTTCTCGTTTAAATTTTATCGTTCGTTTTGAGGTTTGCACTTTCTCTTGGAGTTAGTTTGTCTCCCTGTGGAATCGACACCCCAAAGCCGTGCTACAATTACCGCATTATACTTTGGGCATAATCAAATTTTGGCGTCGTTGCCAGGGAAACGGGCTTAAGTACAAGGAAGATTGTCAACCTTGAGACATGGCGGTAGAAGAATTATAAATAGTTTTTCTTTTCAGCAGCTGTAAAGCCGGTAACTTTGTTCCTTCTTTTAGCTTGCTGCATTATTTTTTTCCTTCTTTCTTTTTATGGTATTTTTTTTATTGTTCTTTTTTCTAAGTTTTGATTTTCTGATTTTTTTTATTCTATTTTATTTATTTCCTCTCTGATTCATGTGGTGTATGCTTAGACCGAGAGATTTGCGAGGTAGATTCATTAGAGGACCCGAAAATAGAATTACCCTCTCCTTCCACGTTCGTTAGTGAAACCTCGCCTAGATCAAACCATAGTGCACCCCCATTAGAGAATTTAGAGGATTTTAACATGGCCGATAAGCCTAATGAGAATGTTGCTAGGGCACTTCAGGATTACCTCCACCCTACACGCATAGCCACACCATCATGCATCATGTTTCCAGCCAATACTCGCCACCTAGAGTTTAAAACAAGGATGATATAATTACTCCCTACATTTCATGGCTTGGATAATGAAAACCCATATGTGCACATTATAGAGTTTGAGGAAGTAGTTGCGACTTTTCATAGTCAAGATGAAACTCATGACATTGTGAAACTTAAGTTCTTTCCTTTCGCTTTGAAAGATAGAGCTAAGAGGTGGCTATACTCACTTAGACCATGATCTATTGGGTCGTGGACTAAGGTGACTCGGGTCTTCTTTAATAAATATTTTCCCCAACATAAGACCAATGCTTTAAAAAGGAAAATCTCCACCTTTGCACAAAAGGACAGCGAGACTTTGTATCAGTCTTGGGAGAGATTTAAGGAGTTATTGAGTATGTGCCCTTACCATGGGTATGAGAGTTGGCGCTTGGTAAGCTATTTTTATGAGGGACTTACATATAGAGAGCACCAATTTGTAGAGATGATGTGTAATGGTGAATTCTTGGAGAAAGATCCTGATGAGGCCCTAGAGTACCTCAATGAGCTTATTGAAAAAGATCACACTTGGACTGCACCTAGTGCTACTGAAAGTACAAAAAGGTCACGACCTATAGGGCACCCAAATGGTGGTAGAATTTACCATCTTAGGGAAGAGGATAACCTTAAGGCCAAGGTCGAGATGCTCACTAGGGAACTAGAGGTGTTAAAGACTAAAAACTCAAAGCCACTACACGTAGCTAATCATGCAAAATCTTTTGAACCATGTTTTGTGTGTGGTGGGGTAGATCATCTCACCCAAGAGTGCCCCACATTTGTTGAGATGAGAGGGATGTATAAGGAACAATGTAATACCTTAGGCATGTACAATAAGCCTTTGGTACCCTTCTCTGATGCTTATAATCCGGGTTGGCAAAATCACCTCAATTTCAGTTGGAAGTCTGAAAACCAGCAGCTTGTACAACCCCCTGCCCCATATCTTGAACCATATCATGCACCTGTATCTTCTAGGAGTTCTTTAGAAGACACTTTACATACTTTTATTGAGGCACATGGTAAGACTAATCAAAGACTTGAATCTATAATTACACAGGCTGCTGAAGAAAATAAAGAGATAAAGAGCTAAGTGTCCAAGTTAATGAGCTACTTGAGTGTGACGGAGCGAGGTAACTTCCCTTTTCAAGCTCAGTCCACACCCCATGGTCAACACCTAGCGCCGCAGAATATAAAGGAGGTGAATGCCATTGAGACACTAAGTGGTAAGTTATTACACATCCTAACAACAAAAAAATCAGAGGATGTGGACGAAACCCACCAAGCATACATGATTGACTCATTCATGGAAAAGGTCCAGCATCATAATCCATTAGAGTCCACCCTCACAAATGGCTTCACAAGAGCATATATCAAGCCAAAATTTATGGATGTTACTGATGACATCCTTGAGGCCTCTCCAAAGCATACAAGCACCGAATTTGGCAATGAAGCAGTGGTTGGTGCATTCAACCTATCTTTGTCTAGGAGGGAATAAGAGCATTTGGCTGAAAACGTAAAACTTAGTGCTCATGGGAGGCACCCTATAGCTTATCCATTTTACTTTTATTGTTTTCATATTTCTTTTTCTTGTTTATTGTTCATATTTTTTTTTTCTGTTTTCCAGTATTAACTTAATATTTTTTTTTAGGGACAAATATACGAAGCAATTCAAATGGTGGAGCACAATTTTCAGCTTCTGTGCACCTTTGGCTACAAAGGGAGTTTCCTTTACTCTTTCTTTTATATTGAGGTCAATGCAATTTTTAAGTTGGGGGTGGAGGAAACACATCTCTTTGTTTCCATATTCTTTATTTCCATACATTTTTTTTCCATTGAACTGCTCGGTGTCGTTCTCCCTTTTTTGTTTGTTTTTAGCATGCTTTGTGTTAGCCTTGGATGTAATTCACATGTCAATGATATGAGCTTAATTGAGATAGCATACAGTATTTAGAAGAAGTTAAATTTTGTTTTGGTTTGAGAATAATTTAAGTGTCAATCTTGATTTGGTTTGAGACTCTAGTTTATGGTAAGATTGTATGATTAGTCTAAACATTTAGAGAAGTTTTATGTGTGATTTCTTTGTGAATACTTTTGCGGTCTCGACAAGCTCTAGAACTTACTTGATAACCGCTTGAGGCAAATTCCTAGCATGCACATTACTTAGGATATGATATAGGCCATTTTTGGACCGTTTGAGCCTTTCGAACTTACCATTGCTATATTTATCACTAGTCACCTATTTGAGCCTTTTTCTTGAAAAAGAATTTGAGCATTGTTTCTTTCAATAACCATTTACTCACCATTATGAGCCTAAAATATTTTATCCTTATCTTCCTTTTAAAAGAACTTAGTCATACACATTTGTTGAGAAGCACTCAAGAGGAGTAAGGATGGAAATATGAGAAAATATCATTACCATAACCCAAGTACATTAAAGGAGATAAGTTGGGGGTTATGGAAAAGAAAAAGAAAAACGAAAAAAGGAGGTGAATGATCTTATGCCAAAATACAAAAGAAAAAAAAAGTGAATTATGGCAAAGAAAGAAGAAAAGAAAGGAAAAGTGGTGATTTGAGAAAAATACTCGAACAATAGTTGAAAAAGTTGGGTGATGAAGTAAGGTTATCTAGTGCTTAAAAGTGGTTGTGTTTAAAGCTAAGAGATTGGGTTCTTTTACTTGTAAATCCTTCCCATTCTTTCTTAACCTTTACCTTAGCCTAACGTTACAAGCTTATTAAATACCTATTAATCCAATGTAGTGTGATTTTTCTACAATAGTGGAGAGTGATTTGAAAAGTGAGCCTATAGAGCTTGTTTTTGTGATTGATGTCATGCAATTTAATATATTTTAGAGGCCAAGACTTGTATTCATGAATGTTGTGCATAAAATCATCTGGGTGTTCGGATTAATGGATTGTGATAAGATGGATGTTAAGAGTCGATAACAATTTTAAGATTGATGTTTAGATTACTTTTGGACTTGGGTGAAATTTAATGATTCTATGTGTCATGTGTTATGTGTGATTTTTGAGACAAAAGCCAATTACTCTTGGTTTAACACTAACATTGCTTTACTTTGTTTTGATTCCCACCGTAGAATTCATCTCTTGTTTTCACTTGAATTGCTAGGGACTAGTAATAAGCTAGTTGGAGGTTATGATGAGAGTAATAAAATGCATCTTTATAGCACTTAATTGTTAGCATTTTAGGGTTGATCTAGGTCTGAATTGCACTTTTCTACCTTAACAACTCTAAAGTGTCATTCTTGGATCATTGATCTATTTTGATGCATTTTCAGGTACTTTAAGTTCAAAAGAGATGGAAAAGCTATCATTGCTTGAAGCACAATGACTCGATGAACACTGGAGTGAAGGTTCACAAGCACTTGGAAAGGAGTTTCACTAAATTGCCAGAATTGCCCATACAGATCAATCATCTTTGCAAATTAAACTGTATTGATACAAGAAGAATCAAGAGATAAGCCATATAGCTTAGAAAGATCTGGAAGTCTATTTTCTGTAGAATTTTATGGCTCGTAAAAACGATTTTTCTAGAGAAAGTTATGCCAGTTTTAGTAGACAAAGGTCAGGCCTCCAGAATAGCACCAGTCAGCACCACGGTGCTCCTCAGCCTGCACGCATCGCGGTGCCCAGAAACTCACCGAACCAAGCTGAAGCCAGCACCACAGTGCCCATAAAGGAGCAGTACAGCACGCACATGATATTATATCTCCGAGTTAGAACTTAATTAGGGTTTTAAACAATAGATTAAACCTGAAAACACCATTGGACCTTTGTACTATAAATAGGTCACTTAGGGTTTAAGAGAAACATCTTTTGGAGAGGTCAAAGGCCGGGGAAAACATCATGAAGGCCGCCACACTCTCCCCCATGGCTAACTAATCTCCAAGCAAGGCGAAGGGACGAATCCTTAGGTGTAGTTATTCTTATTTTCTAGTATTGATTCATTGTAATTTGGATTTATAATCATTAAACATTGTTATAATTTACTTTTAATCTAATTAGAAGATTTCTCCTTAATCCGGTGATTGCATCTTTCTCCCCCATATAAGTCTAGTCATTCTCTTCTTATGTGATGTTGTTGAGGTGTGATTTAGTTCGATAGATTTCTCTTATAGATTTGTCCATTACTGCGGTATTGTCATTATGATATATTGTTGTTTCTTGATAATCTATAAGTTAGGTTATGTTTGCTTGAAAGTAAAGAGTATTTCATAACAATTACGTTAGGTTTTATATATGTGCTTTAATTGAATATTTGCCGATTGCTTATTTGGGATGTGAAACTTGCAATCGAGATAAAAACAACTGAATCAAGATTGGAATAAGGCAATGAACCTTAGGAGGATTCCCGAACCCTTGTTGTTCTCTATTATATTTACATAATTATTTCACACTACTTCATACTCAGATTTTCTCATTTAAATTTTATCGTTCGTTTTAAGGTTTGCACTTTCTCTTGTAGTTAGTTTGTCTCCCTGTGGAATCAACACCCCAAAGTCGTGCTACAACTACTGCGTTATACTTTTGGTGTAATCAGATGGTTTACTTGATCATGACAAGGTAGAAAAACTTGATTTCTGTGAGAGTTGTGTTCTTGGGAAGCAACATCGGGTTAGCTTCAACACCGGAATGCACAAATCAAAGGGTATTCTTGACTACATGCATGTCGATCTTTGGGGGCTAGCAAGAACACCAACACAAGGAGGTAATCTTTACTTTTTGTCTTTGATTGATGATTATTCTAGAAAGGTTTGGGTTTATTTGTTTAAAAATAAATTAGATGCTTTAAATAAGTTTGTGGTGTGGAAAAGGTTGTTGGAAACTCAAACGGGCAAGGTAGTTAAGGTTTTGAGAATCGATAATGGCTTAGAATTTTGCAATTAGGATTTTGACAAATTTTGTGAGTTAAATGGGATTCGAAGACATAGAATGGTTGTGAAAACCCCTTAGAAAAATGGAGTTGCTGAGAGGATGAATAGGACCCTTTTGGATAAGGTTAGGTGCATGATTATTGGCTCCGGTTAACCAAAGTGTTTTTTGGGGGAAGCTATGTCTACTGCTACGTATTTGGTTAATAGATCACCCTCTAGAGCTTTGGACCTTAAGACTCTCGAGGAGATGTGGAGTGAAAAACCGCCTAAGTTAAGCAACCTTAAGACTTTTGGATGTGCTGCGTTTGCACATTAAAAGGATGATAAACTTAGCTCAAGATCTAGAAAGTGTGTGTTTCTAGGATATGGTGAAGGGGTTAAGGGGTATAGGTTGTGGTCCTTAGAGCCAAAAGGAACTAAACTCATAATAAGTAGGGATGTCATTTTTAATGAGCTATTATTTCCCTATTTGGATAAAATTAACCCTGTAGGGGAAAGTGAGCAAACCAACCCGGTTTATGTGGAGTATAGCATCAAAGAAAGTTCAGTTCAGGTAGAGCCCATTGATGAAGGCCAAGCTCAAGACACTCAAGAGGAGGCTGAACTGAAAGGAGATGATGCAGCAAATCGGAATGATTATCAGCTCACAAGAGACCGGGAAAGGAGGTAGATCAGACCAACTTTGAGATATGGTTTTGCGGATGCTAATGTAGTAGCTCCTTATTCAGAAGGAGGGATAAATGAACCAGAAACTTACATTGATGCTCTAGAATGTAAGGATTCATCAAGATGGAAGCTAGCTATGGCGGAGAAAATGCATTCTTTGAGGAAGAACAACTCTTGGGAATTGGTGCCTAAACCAGAAAAATAGAGAGTTGTGAATTGTAAGTGGATTTACAAGATCAAAGAAGGAAACACTCAAAAGGATAAATTCTGGTATAAGGTTAGGCTGGTGGTGAAGGTGTTGGAAATCACCTTGACAAGATGCCCAGGTGGTGATCTTCCAAACACCCAAGTCTAGAATGACTTGTAGAAAGAAATATAGCAATCGAAAGCAAAAAAGAAAAGAATACAAGCGATTTGTTATCGAGGTTCGGCAATAGCCTACGTCCCTGTGAGTTCCTCTGAACTCTCTGCACTAAATCGATGGTTCTTTACAATTATAGCAACCCTCTTCAAGAAGCTCAAGTTCTTGAAGAAACCAAGAAGAGAAGAAAGAAGATGATAAGAACTATTACAATGCTCTTTATCTATACTACTCTCTCTTCTTTACAACCAGCCTCTCTACAATGAGTCCCTCTTGTGTTTTGTGTCTTTGCACTCCCACACAATTCTCTCTTATATTGTATCTTGTCACACTTTACAATTGATCTCAAATTATATCACAATGTTATCATGTTGAGAATGAAGCTAGGTTACCCTTTATATTGTGCACCAACTTCTTGTCCAATCTTGAGAGTCAATCTGCACCCTTAAATCTTGATGAACACTTAACCATGTCCCTCCATCAATCCTAAGTGGTTCTATGTGTTTTAACCTTGCATCCACGCACCTAAGAGGAGGTTTAAACAAGCTGTCCATGTGGGCATCAGTGTGCCTAGCGCCTAGGCACTGAACTGGGGGCGGTGAGGCGCTAAGCAAAGCTCCTTTGCACCACATTCTGGACGGTGCGGTGCTGATGGAGGGGCAGTGCGGTGCTGCCCTTCTTCAAATTGCATCCTTGTTGAGCAGTGAGGCACTGGTGAAGGGGTGGTGAGGCGCACACTAATACTACCTTTCACACAGCAGTGCGCACTACTTTGCTTTGTTGTTTAGGGGTGTGCACACACACCCAAATGGATGCACACACGTGTGCACTCCTTTAACATGCTGTATTTTAATCTTCCAACCTTGGTTTGGACTTTAACTATCTTTGAACCATATTTAGACATGTTTAAACCTTAGACAAATACCAATAATCTCTACCTTTGTCTAAGTGTTTAAACTCGAACCATTGTGAAGAGAGCTTCAGGATCCAAACTTATCTTGAGTCATCAATTAACCAACCCGAATCCTAAGTAGTCCAAGGCAATGATTGAACTTACTTAGAGGTAGAACTTTAGTACCTAAATCCACAGGATTTTCTTCCTTGGCTACCTTGTCCACATGGATGCATCCTTTTGTAACATTCTCCCGAATAAAATGATGCCAAACATCCATATGCTTTGTCCTCTCATTGAACACCGGATTCTTACACAAGTACAATGCACTTTGACTATCCGAAAACACCATAACCTGCTCCTCCAGTACCTTCAACTCTTTCAACAATCCTTTGCACCACATAGCCTCCTTAATGGCCTCCGTAGCCGCTATATACTCAGCCTCGGTTGTTGAGAGTGCTACCACTGGCTGCAACTGAGCTTTCCAACTTACACAACATCCATTTAAGTTGAAGAAGTAGGAGGTAATCGATCTTCTTTTATCCCAGTCTGCTCCATAGTCCGAATCTGCAAAACCCTCAAGGCAGATGGACTTACCCCTCTTCTCATAAACCAGCCCTACTTCAGGCTTCCCTTCAAGTACCTCAGCAACCACTTCGTCCCAAGCCAATGCTCTTTTTCAGGATTACTCATAAACCTGCTGAGAACACTCATGGCATGAGCAATGTCAGGTCTAGTGCTTACCATGGTGAACATAACAGAACCGACAACACAAGAATAAGGGACTTTTTCCATTTTCTTCTTCTCTGCCTCCGATCTCGGACATTGATCACTAGATAACTTGAAATGACAAGCAAAGGGAACCTTCATTGGTTTGCTATCTTCCATAGAGAATTTAGATATCAACTTCTCTAGGTAGGATGTTTGAGAGATCTTCAATCTGTTTCTCTCCCTTTCCAGAATGATACACATCCCAAGGATCTTTTGTGTATGGCCAAGATCCTTCATCTCAAACTCCTCACTGAGTTGAGCCTTCAATTTCCTTATCCTCTCCATGATACTCCGAACCAGTAGCATGTCATCAACATAGATGAGGATGATCACCACTTCCTCAACCTTCTGCCCCTTATAGTACAAGCACGAATCATAGTAGCTCCTCATGAAACCCAAGCTGATTACAAAGGAATCAAACCTCTTATTCAATTGATTAGGTGATTACTTCAGGCCATAGAGAGATTTCTTCAATTTGCACACCAACTCTCCCTGCCTTCTTTCCTCATAGCCTTTGGGTTACCTCATGAAAATGGTCTCATTGAGCTCTCTATGTAAGAACGTTGTCTTCACATCCATTTGCTCAATTTCCCAATCAAATTGGACCACCAATGCCAATACTATCCGTATCGTCTTGTACTTCACAACCGGTGAGAAGATTTTAGTGAAATCTATGCCTTCTTTTTGTGTGAACCCCTTCGCCACCAGCCTAGCTTTATACCGAACTTCATCCCCTGGAGTATTCCCTTCTTTGATCTTGTAGAGCCATCTACAATCCACAACTCTGTTTTTCAGGTTTGGGCACCAACTCCCAAGTGTTGTTCTTCAACAAAGAATCCATTTCTTCCTCCATAGCCAGCTGCCACTTTGACGAATCCTTACACTCCATGGTATCCGTGTAAGTTTCTGGTTCAACCTCTCCTTCTATCCAAGGAGTTGCTACATTAGCATCTGCAAACCAATATCTCAAAGGTGATCTAACCACCCTCCTTTCTCGGTCTCTTGTGAGCTGGTAGTCATTCCGACTTGCTGCATCAAACTTTTTTTGAGTTTCTTGAGCTTGGCCTTCATCCAAGGGCTCTACCTGGTCCGAACCCTCTTGCCTCCTTTGCTCTACCTGAACCGAGCTCTCCTTGATGCGTTGCTCCACAACTTCCAGACTGGTTTGCTCACTAGCCCCTGCAGGGTTAGTTTTCTCCAAGTAGGGAAATAACAATTCATTAAAAATAACATCCCTACTTATAATCAGTTTCATGCCCTTCTTTTCTAAGGACCACAACCTATATCCCTTAACCCCATCACCATATCCTAGAAATACACAGTTTCTAGATCTAGGGCTAAGTTTATCCTCCTTTTGATGTGCATATGCAGCACATCCAAAAGTCCTAAGGTTGTTTAATTCAGGGGGTTTTCCACTCCACATCTCCATGGAAGTCTTGAGCTCTAAAGCTCTAGAGGGTGATCTATTCACTAAGTATGCAGCTGTAGCCACAGCTTCTCCCCAAAAATATTTTGGTAAACTAGATCCTATTAGCATGCACCTAACCTTTTCCATAATGGTTCTATTCATTCTTTCAGCAACTCCATTTTGCTGAGGTGTTTTTACAACCGTTCTATGTCTTAGAATGCCATTTAATTCACATAATTTATCAAAATCCTTATTGCAAAATTCTAAGCCATTATTGGTTCGTAAAGCCTTAACTACCCTACCCATTTGAGTTTCTAGCAACTTCTTCCGCACAACAAATTTATTCAAGGCATCCGATTTATTTCTAAACAAATAAACCCACACTCTTCTTGAATAATCATCAATTAAAGACAGAAAGTAAAAGTTATCTCCCTGCATTGGTGTTCTTGCTGGTCCCCAAAGGTCTGAATGAATATAGTCCAGAATCCCTTTAGACTTGTGCACTCCGATGTTGAAGCTGACCCGGTGTTGCTTCCCAAGAATGCAACTTTCACAGAAATTTAGTTTCTCTGCTTTCTCTCCTCCAAGTAGGCCATCCTTGCTAAGAACTTGCAGGCCCTTTTCGCTCATGTGTCCCGAGCAAGTGTGCCAAAGGGCTGCCTTGTCCATCTCAGCCATCAAGCTTGCTGCTTGATCATTGATTTCTGTCTCTCCGATCATCTCATAGAGTCCATTGTTTCTTGCTGCCTTGATCTCTACCAAAGATCCCTTAGCCACCTTGATCTTTCCTCCCTCTACTTTGCATGCATACCCCATGGAATCCAGCTGCCCCAATAAGATCAAATTTCTCTTCAAATCTGGAAGATACCTCATATTTCACAGCAGCCTTGTGACTCCATCAAACATCCTCAATTGGATGTCTCCAATCCCTCTCACTTGGCAAGAATTGTAATTCCCCAAGAAGACCCTTCCATCATTGATCTCCTTGAAATTCTTGAACCATTCCTTGTGAGGGCACATATGATAAGTGCACCCGAAATCAAGAATCCACTTTCTGTTGCCTTGCCTCTTGCTCACATTTGAGCGCACAACAAGCACATCATCTTGCTATTCCCCTTTGGCAATCGAAGCCTCTCTATTATTGGTATGGCTTCTCCTCTCATCCCAAATCCTCTTTTTGCAATCTTTCTTGAAATGGCCCTCCTTGTTACAGTAGAAGCATCTCCTTCCTCCTCTAAGTCTTGCCTTGGAATGAGATCTCCCATGGTTCTGCCCTCTACCTCTTGATTTCTCCTGGTAGTTGCCATAGTTGCTACTGCCATTCCGAGTTGCTGGCCATCCTCTTATGAATAGCCCATCTCCACTTGATATCTCCTTTATCTTGGCTTTGAAATCATGTGCCCTTATGGCATTGATCACAATCTCCTTTGTTAAAGTGTCCCTTCCATACTCAATAGCATTAATCAAATTGTCAAAGCAATCAGGAAGAGAATTAAAAAAGATAACAGTCAATTGTTCATCCAGAAAAATAATGCTACAGCTATTCAAATCTTGAACTAGCTTATTAAAGACAACAAGATTATCTTGCAACTCTTTACTAGGATCCATTTTAAAAGCAAAGATTCTTTTAAGAAGATAAATCTTGTTAGGGAGAGTTTTGGTAAGAAATAACTCATCTAGTTTCTTCCATATGACAGTCGAATCTTCTGAGTCTCCGCACTACCTTGTGACGCTATCTGACATGTGCAAGAAGATGGTGTTGTAAGCGATCTTCTTCATCTCGGTTCTCTGGTCCTTCGTGACACTTGCTGGAAAAGTATCATCTTCTATAATAGCCAAGTCCACTTTCTGTTTCATTAGAACAGCCTTGATCTTCTGCTTCCAAAGGGCAAAGTCTCCCTTTCCATCAAACTTCTCAACACATAAATTTGAAGCTATCTTTTGCGAACAAGATCCCTGATTTATGTACTACCCATAAATGCTTTTTCAACCTCAAGAACACAGATCGAAGATGGATCTTAAGACCGTTCTTGAATCACCCTCAAGAACACGATCAGATCTTGATCTTTACACCGTTCTTGAATCACCCAAGAAGTTGATCTTTGATTCTTAGAGTCTTGGCTCCGTCACCTTCTTGTTCTTGCTTCGATACCCAACTGTGCAAGCTCTGATACCACTGTTGGAAATCACCTTGACAAGATACCCAGGTGGTTGTCTTCCAAACACCCAACTCTAGAATGACTTGTAGAAAGAAATACAGCAATCAAAGACAAGAACAGAAAATCAAAGAAAAAAAGAAGACAAGCAATTGTTATCAAGGTTCGGCAATGTGCCTACGTCCCCGTGAGTTCCTCCGAACTCTCTGCACTAAATTAATGGTTCTTTACAAATATAGCAACCCTCTTCAAGAAGCTCAAGTTCTTGAAGAAACCAAGAAGACGAGAAAGGAAGAAGATGAGAACTAACAATGCTCTCTATCTAATCTAGACTTCTCTCTCTTTACAACCAACCTCATTACAATGAGTCCTTCTTGTGTTTGATCTTACTCACTCTCACATAATTCTCTTTTGTATTACAATTGATCTCAAACAATGTCACAATGTAATTCTTGTACTTGTTGTACCTAGAAAATGAAGCTAAGTAACCCCTTATATAGTGCACCCACTTCTTGTCCATTCTTGTTAGTCAATCTCCACCCTCAGATCTTGATTTCCACTTCACTATGGCCCTCCATCAATCATAAGTGGTGATTTCCATTTTAACCTTGCACCCACACACCCAAGAGGAGGTTAAAGCATGCTGTCCATGTGTGCTTTGGTCTGCCTAGCGCCTAGGCACTCAAAAGGGGGCGGCATGGCGCTGAGCAAGGCACACTTACAGCCCATTCTGGAAGGTGCGGCGCTGATGGGGAGTGGCCTGGTGCTGGTATAAGTCAAGAGGTCTACATTCTGGATGCCTAGGTGCTGGTGAAAGGACAGCATGGCGCACACTGATGCTGCCCCTTCACACAACAGTGCGCACACTTTTCCTACTTGTGTGCTCAAGTGCGCACACTAGTGTGCCTACCCTTTCCTTGCTCCAAAGTGATGCACACACATGTGTGCAGTCTTTTAACTTGCTGTATTTTAATACTCTAACCTTAGTTTAGAATTTAACCATCTTTGAACCATGTTTAGATATGTTTAAACCTTAGACAAATACCAACACTCAAGATCTAAGGGTTGAGATTGCCTTCAAGATAGGTTCAAGAAGTGTTGCACTATATAAAGGGTCACCTAGCTTTAATCTAAAAAAAGGAAGAAGTGTGTGACATACAAGTGATCATCTCAACAAGAGAGGTGAGAATGACATGTGATTGTGTGTGAAATAGAACATATGGTCGTGTGAGAGTGCAAAGACACTAAACACAAGAGAGGCTGGTTGTTTAGAGAGAGAGTAGTATAGATTTTGATTCAAGGGTCTTGTAATGGAATTTTCTTGGGGAAAATTCTAGGGAAACATAAGTCCTTATCACTTTCTTTTTCTCTTCTTTCGTTCTTCAATAACAAGAGGTTTCTTGAAGAGGTGTTCCTGTAACTTATAAGAACTCATTGATTTAGTGTAGAGGGCTTGGAAGAGCTCACAGGGACGTAGGTAAATTACCGAACCTTGATAACAAATTGCTTGTGTTCTTTCTTTTCTTTGATTTCGATTTCTGTTATGATCATTACAAGTCATTCTAGACTTGGGTGTTTGGAAGTGTTGGAATTTGTCTAAGGTTTAAACGGGAGAAGAAGAATTAAGTTCAACATGGAGTGTACACCAGGGCAAGCCGCAGCCCAGCCTTGTCCAGGCCACTGCATATAGCATGGAGGAGTGCTAGAGAAAGGGCGCACCGTGGCTCAGACTCACCCAGTCCGCGACGCCCAGAAAAGTGACAAGTGGAGGTGCTTCAGCCCTATTCCAGGCCGCAACCCACCCTGTTTCAGGCCCCGGCGCCAGGCACACTGATGCACACATATTTCATCCTTCCAAGTGGTTCGTGAGACATGTCCAAAATGCATAAGATCATTTAGGATTGATGGAGAGCTAAGGTTGATTAGTCCTCAAGATCTATGGGTGGATATTGACCCTCAAGATTGGTCAAGTAGTTGGTGCACTATATAAAGGGTCACCTAGCTTCGAAATCAAAACATAACTTATGAAAATACTTGTGATTGAAAGTGAGATCATTTATAAGAGTGCAAAGACACAAAACAAGAGAGACTCATTGTAAAGGCTGGTTGTTTAGAAAGAGAGAGTAGAATAGAAAGGGAATTGAAGGGCTTGTAAGGGGAATTTTCTTGGGAAAATTCTAGGGCTAGTTCTTATCACTTTCTTCTTCTTCTTTTGTTCTTCAAGAACCTGTGAGTTCTTGGAAGGGTGTTGCTGATTTTAAAGAACTCCATTGATAAGATAGTGCAGAGAGCTCGGAGGAGCTCACGGGGACGTAGGAATATTGCCAAACCTCGTCAACAAATTTCTGGTGTTCTTTTCTTTCTTTTTTTTTTGATCTGTAAATAAACATGTATTAAATGATCAAAAATGTACAAAAGGATCACTGGGCATACCCAGGAGATTTACAAATAAGGCATATACAAAGAAGGCAAGAGACTTAAGCCCATCCATTGAGCAATACAAGCCAACAAGCCATGGGAACTAACTTGGGACCTGCTGGCCTAAACAGGCAGCAAACCAAAACAAACCAATTTACCTTAGCTTACAAAGGAGCTGGGCATACCCAGGAGAAAAGCAAAACAAAATACGGAACACCAGGGCATACCCTGGACAAAAACCAGAAACAGAACAGAGAGAAGCAGCCTAAACTCAGGGCAGGCAACATAGACACTCCTATAAATACCAGTCTGGATCTTCTTCACTAAGGCAGCTGGTATGGCAGGAGCTTTGTCAAAAATCTTGGTATACTGTGCTTGTAAGGGCTGTCTTTCTAGCAACAGCTAGAGGGCCAGTGCCTTTAACTTTTGATGACCATCTGATAGCACTCTCAATGGCTCTCATTTGCCTTCTACTACCCAGCCACATATTTATGGAGTTCCAGACCTCCTTGCTGATCCTACAGGAGAAGAAAAGGTGGTCTTTAGTCTCATCCTGGTCAGTACATAGCGGGCAGAGCTTGTCATTCCTTTCAAGGTGGAGCTTGTCTTTAGTGAGGAGCCTGTCCTTAACAGCCAGCCAAAGAATAAAAGATTGTTTTGGGGGGCAATGATCATTCCAGACTAGGGGAGCCCATCTGACCCTATTGACTTTCTGCCTCATGTCATTGTACACTTTCTTGATACTTAGCTCCTCATGCAGTCTCCTTTCCATCAGCTTGTTGGTAGCTAGCTGCACAGAAGGTGGCTGGCCCACCATCTCATCTCTGATTTCCAAGATCCTCTTCCAGAGGGGGGAGTCATCTTTGTTGACCTTGATCTCCCATATGGATTTATTAAAAAGGTAGTAGTGCTGGACCCATTGGATCCACAGGGAGTCTTTTTTCATCTGAGTATTCCATAAGACCCTTGTTAGGAGAGCCTTGTTCTAGGTTTTGAGCTCAATCAGCCCAAGACCCCCTTCTGCCTTAGGCTTACAAATGTCAGCCCAAGCAACAAGAGCTTTTCTCATGCCCCCATTCTTGCCATTCCAGAGAAAGGTTCTACACAGTTTAATAATTTTATCAAGGATGTTTCCTGGGATGGGAAAAATGGCCAGCCAGAAGCACTCCACACCTTGAAGCACAGATTTGATGAGCTCAGACCTCCCAGCATAGGATAGAGAGGAGCCAGCCCATACATTGATGTAGCCAGCAATTTTCTCTATAAGTGGAGCATAGTGAGAGGCATTCAGCCTTGCAGAAGCAAGAGGGACCCCTAAGTACTTGAATGGGAGGCTGCCCTCCTCCATTCTAGTGCATCTTCTAATCTCCATAACCTCCTCAGGCTTCACCCCAGCATGGTAGAAATTTGATTTTGCCAAGCTAGTCTTCAGCCTTGAGCAATCACTGAAGGTGTTGACACATTCCATGAGCACGCCCACTGATCTGGCCTCCCCCCTAGCAAACAGAATCAGGTCATCTGCAAATACCAGATGAGTAGTCTTGAGCTTGTCACACTTGGGGTGGAATCTGAACCCCTCTTCCACCTTTAATCTCCCAAGCAACCTTGATAGATATTCCATAATCAGCACAAACAGGTAGGGAGACAGTGGATCCCCTTGCCTCAAGCCCCTTTTACCTTTGAAAAAACCATGAAGGCTACCATTAATGGATATAGAAAATGTAGTAGTGGTGACACACTCCATAATCCAGTCTTTAAACTTCTCAAGGAACTCCAGGCCCTCAAGAAGGCTAGTTAAGAACTCCCACTCCACAGTATCATAGGCTTTCCTAAGGTCAATTTGGATCATGCATCTTGGGGGGACTCTCTTCCTATAATATCTCCTGAGCAATTCCTGGACTAGGTATATGTTCTCAGCCATACTCCTGGCCTTTATGAAGGCAGCCTGAGCAGGGTTGACCAAGTGGATCAAGCAAGGAGCCAGCCTAGAAGCAAGGATCTTAGAGATAACTTTGTATAGAACATTGCAACAAGCAATAGGTCTAAAATCTTCAACTTTGGAGGCAGTCTTACCTTTGGGTATCAAAACTAAAGAGGAGTGGTTTAGCTGCTTTAGGAGCTTACCATTCCCAAAGAATTCTTGGACAGCCTCTATAATCTCTTTATGGATGATCCCCCATGCTCTCTTGAAGAACATTGATGAAAAATCATCCGGGCCAGGGGACTTCTCCTCCCCTATGCTCCACAATGCAGCCTTGATCTCCTCCACTATGACCTGCTTTACCAAATCAGTAGCCTGGCTTTCATGAAGGATAGGACCTCCTCTAATGACTTCCATCTCAATAGGAGAGCATCTGCTAGAGGAGCCTAAAAGCTCCTTATAGAATCTAATAAACTCCTGGACCACTTCAGCTTCAGAAGTTGTTTGGTATCCATTGGCAGCTTTAATAGAGGCAATGTGATTCTTGGAGGACCTTCTCTTGACCAAGGCATGGAAGAATTTAATCCCTCTATCACTTTTGAGAAGGTACTTACATTTAGCCTGCTGTAATAGGAAGCTTCTCTCAGCCTCAGCAAGCTGGAAAGCCTT
The DNA here is from genome assembly GCA_023935145.1 of Bretschneidera sinensis. Lineage (NCBI taxonomy): Eukaryota > Viridiplantae > Streptophyta > Magnoliopsida > Brassicales > Akaniaceae > Bretschneidera > Bretschneidera sinensis. The sequence continues at coordinate 103,437,948 of CM043702.1, forward strand.
TAATCTAGCATTTACCACCCTATCCTGTAGCTCAGCATCATAAGGGTTGTCATGAAGGTCCTGCTGCAGGCCATTTAGTAAGTTTGCAGCCTCCAAGGCTCTCCCAGAAATGTGGCTGAAGTGGTTCTTGTTGAGGTTCTTGAAAAGGGTTTTGAGGCCTTTCAAAAGCTTGCAAAGAATGAACTGTTTGGTGCCCCTTCCAGGGCAACCCCAATGGGCACTAACAATGTGTAAGAACCTGTCATGATCAGCCCACATATTGAAAAATTTGAAAGATCTCCTACCCCCACAAACCTCTTCCATCAGGCTAACAATACAAGGAGAGTGGTCTGAGAGGCACCCAGCTAGGAGAAAGGAAGCTTGAGCTCTTATCCCCTCTTGGAACCACACATTGTTGACCATGGCTCTATCCAGCTTGCACCACACCTTATTGTTGGTCCATGTGAAGAAACACCCTGCAGCATTTAATCACTTAAACCTGTCTCCCTACAACAAAAAGAGGGGTCCCTAATCTCATAATCTATTACAGGCAGCCCATTAGATTTCTCATCTATTGCAAAAACATTATTGAAATCACCCAAGACAAGCCAAGGGGAAGACAAATCATAGCTGAAATTACATAGGTTATCCCAAAGGGGCCTCCTAGATACAATGGAGTTCAAACCATATACAAAATTGATTACAAAACTACAAGAAGAAATAGTACAAGTAACATTACAATGGATAACTTGGGGAGATATATCACTTACAGTAAGGCTCACCTTTAAAGGATCCCAAAGTACCAAAATTCTGCCTGATGGGTGAGTGGAAAAGTTGTTCACCTGTCTCCACTAGAGGAATTTATTGCCCATAATCTTCAGCAGCTTTGCATCATCCAACTTACATTCCAAAATTCCCATTATGTCAACTTTGTTTTTCTTCATGAGGTGCAGTACCCCATTGTGCTTCAGGGGCTTGTTAAAGCCCCTGATGTTCCAGCATGCCACTATCATTGAGGAGGATGGGAGGCAGCCCCTCCCTTCCTAGCTGATTGAGTGCCTTTTTGGTCTGGTTTTCCTTTCTTCCTCCTGATTACTTGGAACTCATCACCTCCTTGGACCTCAGGGCCCCTGTCTCTTTCACTATTGCCTTGTGCAAGGC
>CM043702.1:103456587-103459087 GCA_023935145.1 Bretschneidera sinensis
GAAGAAGAAGAAGAATAAGGAGAAGAAGGAGAAACAGAAGAAGAATGAGAAGAAAGAGAAAGAGAGGTAGAAGAAGAAGGAGAAGAAGGAGAAGAAGAAGGAGAAGAAGGATAAGGAGAAGGAGAAGGAGAAGAAGGAGAAGGGAAAGAAGAAGGAGAAGTAGAAGAAGAAGATGGGGAAGGACAAGAAGGAGAAGGAGAAGGAGAAGAAGAAGAAGAAGACGGATAAGAACAAGAATGAGTAGAAGGAGAAGGATAAGAAGGAGAAGAAGAAGGAGAAGAAGAAGAAGAAGAAGAAGTAGGAGAAGAAGAAGGGGAAGGAGAACAAGAATGAGAAGAAGAAGAAAAAGGAGAAGAAGAAGAAGCAGAAGAAGCAGAAGAAGAAGCAGAAGAAGAAGAAGAAGAAGAAGGAGAAGAAGAAGAAGAAGAAGTAGGAAAAGAAGCAGAAGGAGAAGGGGGAAGAAGAGAAAAAATAAGAAGAAGGAGAAGGAGAAGAAGAAGAAGGAGAACGAGAGGAAGAAGAAAGAGAAGAAGGAGAAGAAAAAGAAGGAGAAGAAGGAGAAGAACTAGAAGGAGAAGAAGAAGAAGAAGGAGAAGAAGAAGAAGAAGAAGAAGAAGGAGACGACGAAGAAGGAGAACGAGAGGAAGGAGAAAGAGAAGAAGGAGAAGAAGAGGGAGAAGAAGAAGGAGAAGAAGGAGAAGAAGAAGAAGAAGAAGAAGAAGAAGAGGGAGAAGGAGAAGAAGAAGAAGAAGAAGAAGCAGGAAAACAAGCAGAAGGAGAAGGGGAAGAAGAGAAAAAATAAGAAGAAGGAGAAGGAGAAGAAGGAGAAGGAGAAGGGGAAGAAGAAGAAGAAGATGGTGAAGTAGAAGAATGAGAAGAAGAAGAATGAGAAAAAGGAGAAGGAGAAGAAGGAGAAGAAGGAGAAGGATAAGAAGGAGGAGAAGAAGAAGAAGAAGAAGAAGAAGAAGAAGAAGAAGAAGAAGAAGAAGAAGAAGGGGAAGGAGAAGAAGAATGAGAAGAAGAAGAAGAAGGAGAAGAAGAAGAAGCTGAAGAAGCAGAAGAAGAAGAAGAAGAAAAAGAAGAAGGAGAAGGAGAAGAAGAAGAAGAAGAAGAAGAAGGAGACGACGAAGAAGGAGAACGAGAGGAATGAGAAAGAGAAGAAGAAGAAGAAGAAGAAGAAGAAGAAGAAGGAGAAATAGAAGAAGAAGGAGAAAAAGAAGAAAAAGAAGAAAAAGAAGAAGAAGAAGAAGAAGCAGAAGAAGCAAAAGAAGAAGAAGAAGAAAAAGAAGAAGAAGAAGAAGAAGAAGAAGAAGAAGAAGAAGAAGAAGAAGGAGAAGAAGAAAGAGAAGAAGAAGAAGAAGAAGTGGAAGGAGAAGAAGGAGAAGAAAAAGAAGGAGAAGAACTAAAAGGAGAAGAAGAAGAAGAAGAAGGAGAAGGAGAGGAAAAACAAGGAGAAGAAGGAGAAGGAGAAGGAAAAGAAGAAGAAGAATAAGTAGAAGAATGGGAAAGAGAAGAAGGTGGAGAAGTAGCAGAAGGAGAAGGGGAAGAAGAAAAAGAAGAAGGAGAAGAAGAAGAAGAAGAAAAAGAAGAATAAGAAGAAGAATAAGAAGAAGAAGAAGAAGAAGAAGAAAAAAAGAAGAAGAAGAAAAAGAAGAAGAAGAAGAAGAAGAAGAAGAAGAAGATGAAGAAAAAACAGAAGGAGAAGGGGAAAAAGAATGAGGAGAAGGAGAAGGAGAAGAATGAGAAGAAGTAGAAGGAGAAGGAGAAGAAGCAGAAGGAGAAGGGGAAGAGGAAGAAGAAGATCGTGAAGAAGAAGAAAGAGAAGAAGGAGAAGGAGAAAACGGCGAAACAGAAGGAGAAAAAGGAGAAGGAGAAGAACAAGAAGGAGAAGGAGAAGAAGAAGAAGAAATAGAAGGAAAAGAAGGAGTAGGAGAAGGAGAAGAACTAGAAGGAGAAGTAGAAGAATAAGAAGAAGAAGAAGAAGAAGAAGGAGATGGAGAAGAAGAAGAAGAAAAAGAAGAAATAGAAGAAGAAGAAGAAGAAGAATGAGAAGAATGAGAAGGAGAAAAAGGAGAAGGAGAATTAGAAGAAGAAGGAGAAGAAGAAGAAGTAGACGAAGGAGAAGAAGGAGAAGAAGATGGAGAAGAAGGAAAAGGAGAAAAAGAAGAAGAAGAAAAAGAAGAAGAAAAAGAAGAAGAAGGAGAAAAAGAAGGAGAAGAAGAAGGAGAAGAAGGAGAAAAAGAAGGAGAAGAAGCAGAAGGAGAAGGGGAAGAAGAAGAAGAAGAAGGAGAAATAGAAGAAGAAGATGGGGAAGGAGAAGAAGGAGAAGGAGAAGGAGTTGAAGAAGAAGAAGAAAGATAAGAAAAAGAATGAGAAGATGGAGAAGGATAAGAAGGAGAAGAAGAAGGAGAAGAAGAAAAAGAAGAAGAAGAAGAAGGAGAAGAAGAAGGGGAAGGAGAAGAAGAATGAGAAGAAGAAGAAGAAGGAGAAGAAGAAGAAG